>JBAMJV010007996.1:27500-49877 GCA_037951105.1 Echinarachnius parma | reverse complement strand
AAAGAGATACAATCGATTGTAAGTTACAATTGATTGCAAGTCAGAAACTTAGCGCGTTTCAACCAATCAGATTCGCGCATTCAAAACACGTGATCTCTTTCTGCAACAGGGCCCTTGTGTTATTGTTTTGTGTTTTTTACGGGATGGCTATGCACCCCATGCCGCCCCCCCCCCCCCTCCCCCCCCCCCCGCTCTAGCGCTACACCAGGGAAATGGAAGCTCCTATTTCCTAGGTGTAACACTCTGCTTTACTCCCATCCATAAAATTGGATGTCACATTGCCCAGGAGCCCTAGAGCTAAATGAATAGGCAAGGTCTTGCGCTACAGCCCTGGGGCAATTTGACTATCTGGTCCTAAAGTATAAAACCCTCCCGAAATGTCACTTTAAATCTGGATTCAGTCATAGAAAAAAAAAACATACTAGAAGTATATAGAACAAATCGTGTCACGCGCGCTGTCATGAATTCTAGATATTCATATGCCTGGAAAAGAGACTTATGTATTATGCAGAACTTCATTTGCTTCCCTGTCATCATACGTAGCTCCGAGGCCAAGGTCTCGCCTGGTCCTGGGGCGAATAGACACTCTGCTCCCTTCTACACCCATCAGCCATGTTGCTCTAATTCTCCACTCAGTCATAGATTAAACATGGTAGAAAGAGAAAAAAAATGTGTCCCGATTTCATGAATATGCTAAGAGTAATTCTGGATTCAGTCATAGATTTTACATTTTTAAAAGGTAGAAAAGGGGAAATTTGTCACGATTTCATTGAGGTTTTTTTAGCTGATATGCCTGGGAAAGAGACAATATTATGCACTCGTTCCCCTTTATTCAACATGAATGAAGAACGCCAAAAAACACAAACAACAACAGCAACATATCATACTTAACTCCGATTTTATCTTGCCGAGAGCTAAATGAATAGGCCAAGGTCTCGCATAGCCACGGGGAGGGTGGGTACTTTATCTGCTCCTTAACCCTTCCGGAACGTCACTTTAAGTCTCGATTCTTCAGTCATAGATACATCGCGGCAGAAAAGAGAAAATGTTTCACGATTTTATGAGGGTTTGTTTATGCTGATTTGCCTGGAAAAGAGACTATTCAAAATAGTATAGTTACTCTATGAGCTCCCCTATCATACTTAGCTCCGATTTGATGATGCCGAGGGCTAAATGAATAGGCCAAGGTCTCGCCTGGCCACGGGCTAATTGACGATCTGCTCCCGTACGTCCCGAGCCATCTATTACGCCGCTCTAATTCTTGATTCCTTCAGAATCAGAAATGAAACACGCCAAGAAAATAAGAAAATGTGTCAAGTAGTGGATATGGGTGAGGGGCGGGGTCAATTGCACGACGCCAACGCACGACCAGTTCCACGCAATTCATCTCTTGTTGCTCTATATTACATAATTTCCTTAATTCCTTTCAGAAATAGTTAATAAAAACTTATTTTATTCAAAGGGCAGATGTCTTGTCATCGACACACAGGGCACTGATGTGCGCTTCATGAAGAAAAAAGGCGATGGAATGGCTACGAGCTAAGGTATCATTTGGTATCATTTGAATTTGATTATTCCTGTTATAGTATTTTAGATGGGACTATAATATTTGGGGGGTCATTTGAGTTACACTGTCTTGCGCCATCATGTTTCACTTAATGATCATAACAAACAGGGACGAACTATTGTATTCTGATGTGCCATATGAATACATTCATTGGTGCTTCGTCCGGCAAACCGCCGATGAGCACGCTCCGGCCAACTTTGGTAACAAACGTTTCCATAACGTGTGACACTATGCATCATTATTGCGCTGGGATAGAGTTGTGATTTGGGTCAGTGTTGAGCCCTCAACCCCCCAGGGCCAGCATGCCCATCACGAGGGAATGCATTAACCTCCATCTCGAGATAAGGTGATGGAAAACAGTGAGACTTATTCGTGAAACACTATATTATAGGACAGCTTCAAAACGAGAGATGGAGCTTTTTTCTTCTTTAGAAAAACCTAAAAACGGCATCTTGTGATGGGACGTGATAAAAAAGATGATGCAGTTTTGTGGCCAAATGGCGCAATGAAGCAACCCCTCCACCATGTCCACTGAACCTCTTACCCCTCCCCTCTTCACCTGTAGACTGTAGTCGGAATACAAACATATTTTTTTTAAACGTTACAGTCAAACCTGTCTTAGTGGCTACCTGTGTATTGCAGCCAACTTGTCTATATTGGCCACTAAATTTGATTCCCTGTAGGGTAAACAAATATTGTGGAACTCGTTTTATAGTCGATAGTGACCACATTTGTATCTCCCTTCATATAAATTATTATACAATACACATGTTTTAATGTACCATCATTTTTTTTTCCGTTTTGGTACAGAATGACCCCAGTGCCCACCCCCCCCCCCCCCCCCCCCACCTCCCCTATACCCCCATGCAAACCATGCACTTTAGTTTTTTCTCGACCTCGCAACAAACCTAAGAGCCCTCTATAAGCCGAAACATACATGTACTACACAATGATTATAATTTAAGAACATTATTTTCAAAATGATGAGAAACAGAATTCTTGCTGCAAAGTATGCTCACATCCGCCCTAGATTACAAACAGGATCCGCGCTTAAAGGGACTTAGTAACATTGTCCAAATCCTCAAAATAAAATTTTAATTATAGCGGTTCCCTTATACCTTGTTGTATTCGTATTAACAATAAAATCATGGGACAGGTTTCGGTTTTTCAAATTTCCCTTTCGTTACAAAGATATGTACGATCAAAGTATTCAGATAAGAAAAACTCCGGGCGAGTTTTTCATCCCTGTACAAAGTGAATGCAGTGAGTTAGTGAATATCACCCAATATCACTTTGCATTTTCGCTAATTACTGGGCCATGCAATGTCCATTTGACTTGAAATTTTCACACAATACCCTGTGGACATATGAGATAACAGCACTATACATTGCATCAACCATTCATCACTTTTTGCACATGCCAACAAAGTTACTAGATCCCTTTAATGGCCCGGTCACATATCAACGGATATCGGAAACGTATGCCCAACGAATAGACAGTTTGCGAAATGAAATTATCCGGTGATGAAAGTCGTATCCATTGCTTCATGTACAAAAACATATAGAACAACGTAGATCACCGGACAAGGAACGGACAAGAAACGTATAGAACGGATGGAAAATTTAGCTCTCCGTTTGACATCCGTTTGCGCAATCCGTTGATATGTGACCGGGCTATTAACAGGAGATCGACAGGAACAAAGACATGTTTGTAATGGTAACTAATTCAGATTTAAATTGAAGGTAGATCTAGCAGGCCAATTGTGTAATATTCCTTTAAAGGGACCTATAGTAACATTGTCAAAATCCACAAAACTTACTTTAATATGACTCTAGTGGTTCTCTCATACCTTGTTGTATTCGTATAACCAATTGAAGCATGGAAAATGCTATGATTTTTCGAATTTCCCTTTTGTTAGAAAGATCTTTACGATTCAAATGTTCCGATTTTAACTATTTTATATCCACTGGAAAGTTTTAACGGTGTACAAAGTCAATGCATTGAGTTAGCGAATATCACTTAAGTTTGCATTTGGGCTCATTACTCGGCCATATAGCATCTATTTAACGTGAAATTTGTACACAATACCTATAGAGTACATATCAAATCACAAAACTGCACAATTAAACAACAGTTCATCTCATTAATTGCACATGTTGTCAACGAAGTTACTAGATCCCTTTAATATCACTTTAAATACCCTCCGACCAGTTACATTTCACCGAACTTGAAATACAGGTGCTCTATATAAGCGTGATAAGCCGATTGGATCCCCTGGTCAGCTGTATACCTGCGCTTTGATGCCCGCGGTCAGTCATCATATTGACCTACTAAGTGGGTTGACCAGGTGCATGCTAAGCACAGAAAGTGGGTCATTGACCACCGGTCAATACCCGCTTGTGATTTAAAGTGACCTATTAAATGTATCGAATGTTTCAACTTTGTTGACATGTGCAAAAAGTGATGAATGGTTGATGCAATTTATATTGTTGTTATCTAATATGTCCACAGGGTATTGTGTGAAAATTTCAAGTCAAATGGACGTTGCATGGCCGAGTAATGAGCAAAAATGCAAAGTGATATTCACTAACTCACTGCACTCACTTTATACACGGTTTCGAAAATCCAACGGATAATTTATTATCTGAACATTTCAATCGTACATATCTTTGTAACAAAAGGGAAATTTGAAAAACCGAAACCTTTCCCATGATTTAATTGTTAATACGAATACAACAAGGTATAAGGGAACCGCTAGAATTCAAATTTGATTTTGAGGATTTGGACAATGTTACTAAGTCCCTTTAAAGGGATCTATATCTATGTAAACATTGTTTGTAACATTGATGTAACGTTGTATCTCCTACTGCCCATTGATCGTGAATACAATCGAAAATCAATCTGGAACGCTTTTCAATTCAATCATAGATATCTCCATAATTAGCGAGACATTCGACAAACCGAAACCCATATCTTTGTTTGGCTACCATAAGCCAAACAGCAAGGTACAAGAGAAATGTAGAAGCGCCCAGTGATTTGAAAGATTTTGACAAAGTTAATGGATCACTTTAAAGGGGCCGCTATTCGATAGTGACGGGTAAACATGATGGATTATGATGATGGTGATGATGATGATGATGATGATGATGATGATGATGATGATGATGATGATGACGAAGATGACGATGATGGTGATGATGATGATGGTGATGATGGTGATGATGGTGATGATGATGATGATGATGATGATGATGATGATGATGACGATGGTGATGATGATTGATGATGATGATGATGATGATGATGATGATGGTGATGATGATGATTGATGATGATGATGATGATGATGATGATGATGACGATGGTGATGATGATTGATGATGATGATGATGATGATGATGATGATGATGATGATGATGATGATGACGAAGATGACGATGATGATGATGATGATGATGATGATGGTGATGATGATGATGATGATGATGAATATGTTGATAACGATGATGATGATGATGATGATGATGATGATGTTGATGATGAGGATGATGATGATCTTGATGATAATGATGATCTTGATCATAATCATGATGATAATGATGATCTTGATGATTATGATCATGATGATCATCATGATGATCATCATGATGATGGTGATTTGGGAAGATGTCTGCTGCTGATGGTGATGGTGCGGTGGTGGTACATTTAATGCTCCTCTGATATTCACTATTTCAGTTTGACCTTGTTGGCTTTATATTGTATACCGGTGTGAAATGGGGTCATCAAGTGGTCATTAGTGAACTTGACCGGTGCTACATGTATACACCTGGGTGTTTGATTGGGTCAACACTGGGGGGTCATCCCTCGGTCAGTGGGTCAGTTTATCAGGCTGGACATTGAGCGTTCTCAAAAATAACACTTAAAGGGATCGTGGAGTATTGGTCAAACTTAACTTTAGTAACCTGCACCATTACGGTACAAAGTACTAGACTATAACTCCACCATGCTCGAAAGGTATACACAATTACAAACGACTAAGTAAAAACCCTGTTATCATTTTTAAAAGGGCGCTTTCTAAAAACTCATCGGTTTTAGCCATTTTTTCATACAAAATTGTTGATGTTTTGTTAAAATAATGATTCAATAGAGATATCATCAACAACTATTTAAACACCTATTTAGATTTTTTTTCAAAGTAGTCTATAAGCATTTTTTGTATTTTTCTAAAAATTCAAAATGTCCCCCGGCCGGTAGACTTATGAATAAAATATCTTGAAATCAAATTGTTCAACTATGAGAGCATTTAAAAGGGAATGATTCTCATTTTACATGTTTTATTCAAGGAACTTTCAAATCGAATTAAAACCAACCAATTTAGGGTCAAGGGGCATTTCTTGAAGTACCAATACTCAAGTGTACTTTTAATCACCTCCTTGGACCAAACTACGAATTTCTAATGAGATTGCAGCCTTGATTTGACAGCTTGCGGTGCCGTTCGACTGGGGGTGGGAGCAAATCGGGAAATGAAAATATTGTAATGATATGATTATGAGAATAGTTACGACTTTGTTTGACGTTAGTTTGCTGTTTTTATTTCCACTTCGCTTGGTTCTTAGCCAAAACGAATCCGTTTGCCATTTAAAATATTCTGCAAGCAAATGCAGTAAAAATTGATGATATGACCGTATCCCTCATCCAGCTTACGCTTTTGCCATAGGCGTAGGAGGCTGGGGGCTAGGGGTTCGCAGCCACCCTCATGGAGTTTTGAAAGCGGCCATATTCCGGCAAAAAGCACTCACAATTCGGGCCAAAGCATGTCTTATTCGGGAAAACTCATATCTTATTCGGGCAAATTCGTATCATATTTGGGGAAAATCTTGTCGTATTCGGGCAAATCAGATCATTTTCGGGCAATTAAACTCATATTATTCGAGCAAAAGCATGTGTTATATTCGGGCAACATCATTACATCATTACATCACAACAAGTACATGTATATCATTTTCGGGCGGATTTTTAAATTTGTTTTATTTGTTTTGCTTGTCAGGTGAAGAGAGGGTAGATGGCATTCGAGCAAAATACTTCAGCCCCCCCTTAAAAAGGTGTGCCTCTATGCCTATGGTTTTGCACAATGTGACAGAACACATAATGCATGCAGCTGTGATTTCTTTTTGCAATCCAGCGACAGTTTCCGTGAATTGTAATTAACCTACGCCCTCTCGTGTTGTATGCCTTCTCTCATTCTCACATTGGGCAATACATATGTTGGATATGATTGAATTGAATTATTTAACTTTATTTCCACATCGTCGACATTATTATATACATGAATAACATCATATATATATATATATATAGGATATACATATATGTATATCATATATATATATATAGGATAGAAACGAACAAACAAAGAAACGACAACATATAGGCAATGTGAAAATATGGGGGATTATACAATTTTATTCACATTTTACTAACCCTATGATCACATACAATATCATTTACTGCATGTATGGCAGGGTAAAGATGTGTAATTCTGGCCATAATTTTCTTGAAATTTGTATGTAACCGTACATCGTGCCACAAATTTTGCTCTAGAACAAAACAAAAAAACCTAACCAAACTTCCAAATTTCGTCTTGGTATAAATTGTCCTCGGTAAAAGAGTCCATATCTTTTGAAACTATAGTCGATTTGTTATCATGTGGAAGGTATACCGTTCCGGTTTTGTTTTGTTCTGGGTCACTCGTATGATTTTAATAATCAAGGATTCGCGTGTCCTTAAAGAAAACAAAATAATGATTGCAGGAAATATCACTGCTTCCGAGTCGCCAACAATATCACCGGATAGCGTAAACCGATGCCCTACGAATAGGAAATCAAATTTTTTCCGGTAGTGAAAGCCGTCTCCATTGCTTCATGCGCAAACAATTCTATTCCGCCGGATGGAACAACGTACATCGCCTGACAAGCAACGGACAGGAAACGCATGTTACAAGCGGAGACGAACGGATTGGACATTATTACTCTCCGTCGAGCCTCCGTTTGCGCCATCCGGTGATATGTGACCGCGGGCCTAAGGGGGTATTTCATCCTGTGAAGGGTAATGATCGAGACTGAGAGGAACATTATTAGTGAAATTGTGAGCAACTTCGATCGGTCAAGAATTAAGAAAGCTGTAACCAATTAAAGTTACATAAATTGATTTATGTATGTATAGGAGATATTACTGCTTCCGACTCGCCAACGAGCGGAGCTAGTTAAAGGGCTATTTCACCCTGGAAATATTTTGCTTGTAACGAAAAAAGATTATGAGAGGAACAATAAGTGAAACTGTGAGCAACTTCGATCGGTCAAGAAATAAGAAAGCTATGATGACCAATTAATATATTATTCGTGTGGGAGATATCGCTGCTTCCGACTCGTGAACGAGCGGAGCTAGTTAAAGGGCTATTTCACCCTGGAAATATTGCCAAATGGAAGTTTTCAAGCACCATGTAGTATAGACAAAATAAGTTGAAGACCGACTGAGTATAATAGACCTAGCGAACATAAACCCCAGGGCCTAGTTGGACTTAGAAATTATGGTAAGCCAATTGTAGCCTTGGAATAAAATAAATTCAAAAGCAAAATTGCAGGAATTTGTTGACTTTCATAAACTTGGATCGGTCAAGAAATCAGAAAGCTATGATGACCAATTAAAGTTAAATTATTGATTTGTGTAGGAGATATCGCTGCTTCCGACTCTCCAACAGCGGAGCTAGTTAAAGGGGCATTCTATCCTGAAAATAATTATTTTGCTTGCCAAATGGAAGTTTTCAAGCATCATGTATAGACCAAATGAGTTGTAACAATATCACTGTAAAGAGCTTTAATAGAGATGATTATCAATCATACTAGGCGCTATATAAATCGAGTATATTATTATAGGTTTTCCCGGTCAATTTCGCTATTTTCTCATGCAATTTCATATAAGGAGCATTCAATTTCGTCTAATCCACGCTTGGATCGACATACGTCATATCGTCATTCAAAATCGTTTTTGGTCATTCATATTGAGTAACAGAGCGACCAATTTCACACTTGCGCCATTCTATTGTAAGAGATAGGCACTGATTTTCGTCAATGGGCATTCAATTTCATCTCTAGCAGTCTCGGGTGTCATTTCGGTCATTCGAATTCGCGCATAGGCAAACAAGTTCATTACATTGGCATTCAAATTAAAAATGTGCAGTGGACATGTTATTTAACATCGTGGTACATGTATGATATAGAAAGCATGATGGAAATAAAAATACAAAATGGTGAACAAAAAGTATGATACAATAACGACCACATGACAAATAACATCATGTGATGAAATTACATTATGAACTCGCATGATGATAAAGTTAAGACAAGATGATGAACGAATGAATGTAAAAATAAGAAAATACAGATTACATAATTGAACATCAAACAGATCTAGACAAATGTGACCGACGAATAACGAAAAGTGAAGATTCAATGTTGAAAAGTACATCTAAAAAATGAAAAATATAGCCTGATGAAATAATGGTTGAGACTATGTAAGATAAAAGGTGAATGTGTGTGCGTGTGTTTATGTGAGCGTAACCAGTAACGAACCCAGGATTTGTTCAAGGGGGGGGGGGGGGGGGTTATAGGCCGAGACCAGTGCTATGCGCACTTTTCGAGGCCCGAGACCAGCGATAATGACAGTCGAGACCGGGGGGTTGAACCCCCAACCCTCCCCCCTAGGTAGGCCTATATATTATGTGCGTAACTATGTATGTGGTTGTATAAATAAATGTATATACAGTATGTTTATTTGTGAATACGTATGGATGTTTATTTGTGAATACGTATGGATGTTTTTTTGTGTAACTTAAATTGAATGAGCATGTATGGAAATTGGTCACCCATTGACGAAATTGAATGCACAAACGAGCGATTGTCAAGCTTGCCGTATTAAATTGAATGCCCATTTGTTGAAAATAGCGCCCAATGATGAAATCGAATGCCCATTTGCGAATTTTAAGTGTGCGATTTGAAATTTGGGTGCCCATATACGAATATGCATGCTCGGAATATGAATTTGAATGACCAAAGCGACTCCTACACGGCAATTTGACGAAATTGAATGCACATAAAACGAATTTGGGCGCGTAATGTGGGAAATTGGCCGGGAAAACCTATATTATTATTGTAGACCAACTGAACTGAGTGTAGACCAAGTGAACATAAACCCCATGAGGTGTTTCACAAATATCCGAAGTTGAACTTAAATCCTAAGTTCAACTTAAAATTATGGTAGGCCATCATGACAGTGTAACATAATTTTGAATACAGCACATTCATAATCAAAAGTACAAATATTTGAGTCTTTTAAACAATAACATTCACAAACATGAACAAATTAAACAATTTGTCAAGTTTCATGTATATCATAATTTATGCCCAAAAGCATTGCTCGTTAATGACGTCACAATCAACGGTAAGTTAAAAGCAAATGTACGTTAACTTTATCAATAAAGGAAACAATAATCACAACTTTAGTATTATTTTCGACTTCTCAATCATCTGCTTATAATAATATACTAGCAATATAATTTCAGGATGGAGTTCCTCTTTAAGTGCCTCTGTTGCCATTGATCAGAAGCATTCGGGTTCCGGAAATTAAAAAAGAAACTGCTCATGTATTTTTAGTTCAGTAGCTCATTTATTTAGGAAAGATATTTATTTGGATTTCTAGTTCTTCTTTCAATTACGCGTTTCCAAGGACAGGATATTCGAGAACAAACAAAAAAAAACGTTGTAAATAAATCACTTTGTTGAAAACATCGTTTTTTGCTTCATCATATTCATATCAACAGGAAGAACTGTCATTATTAAAATGATAAAAATCATGATAGTATTAGCACTCAAGGTGCACATTTTACTCTCCCAATGAAGCATTCCAACCAGGCGCCTCTTAAGCCCTCCGCACACAGAGCCGACTCGACCCGATCCGACTGGTTTTCAGTCGGTTCAACTCAGTATTACGTTGCCTCAGGACTCCTATTTTGCCGGTCAATAGCCAGGCGGATATCATTCAAGGCCGATTCAACATGTTGGATCGGCTACGACTGAGCGAAACCGACTCTATTTAGCCTGACTGAAACCCAGTCGGATCGGGTCGAGTCAGCTCTGTGTGCTTTTAATAGGCGCACACAACCCTAATGCACCGCGTTGCAATGATTGCGGGTAACCCTTTTTATAAACATGGGACCCGTTCCCTTGTTGCATACATAAAAATACGATCAATTGATATGCCATATTGATTGATTGTAAGTCGTACGTATGATCAATGAATTCATTAGCTAGTGCATCCCACGTCCTAAAAGTAGTATTTTTCATTTGCTCCGAAAGTCTATAGTTTGGGGATACGTTTTGTTGTAAAAAAAAAAAAAAAAAAAAACCCGGGGTCCATTGAGCGTATGAACCAATACTAAATGCCCTTTTTTTTTTAAAGTGTAATGCTTTATCTAAGCTAAGTCATGGTGTCATAATACTGCATATGCACTAAAAGTCAAATATAGTTTGGAAAAATCATACATTTTGTTTTGAGGAAAAAACACACGGGAAGTAAGGATGGAACGTTTTTAACTTAAGGTTATTGGAAATCAACTCTATTAAAAGGAGTAAAATAATTTTCTAACAAGGCCAATGGTTTATTTGGCTCTGAAAACATATAGTTTCGGGAAGTTAACAATTATATATATATCTTGTGAGAAAACACAATAACAAACAGGAAGGGTGGAACGTGACTTGCCTAACATTAAAGGGATCTAGTAACTTTCTTGACAATGTGCAAAAGGTGATGAATGGTTGATACAATGTATAATTATTGTTGTTATAATGATACGTCCACTGGGTATTGTGTGAAAATGTCAAGTTAAGTGGACGTTGTATGGCCGAGTAAAGAGCAAAAGTGCAGATTGATATTCACTAACTCATTGCACTGACTTTGTTACGAACAGTTACGACTATCCAGTGGATAGTTTTACATCTGAACACTTCAATCGTAAATATCTTTCTAAAAGAAAGGGAAATTCGAAGAAAAAAAACTTGTCCCATGCTTCTATTGTTAATACGAATACAACAAGGATGCAAGGTATGAGGTAACCGCTAGAATTCCAACTGGATTTTAAGGATTTGGACAATGTTACTAGATCCCTTTAACAACTACCAAATACTCTCAACAAAATATTAATCAAAGTTTATATATATATATATTGACAATCAACAGTCTAAAAGAAGTACATTATCTAACAAGGCTAATGATTTAAATTGCTCTGAAAACATATAGTTTCGGGAAATTAAAAATTATATATATGCTTGTGAGAAAAAACAATAGCCAAACGTGATAGTGGAACGTGACTTGCCTAAAATGCTATAAATAATACTCTAAACAAAATTGTAATCAACGCTTATGGTTTCATTTGCATTGAAAATGAAGGGTTTTAAAGGAACTAAGTAACATTGTCCAAATCCTCGAAATCCAATTGGAATTCTAGCGGTTCCCACATACATTGTATATTCGTATTAACAATACAAGCATGGGACAGGTTTCGGTTTTTCAAATTTCCCTTTCGTTAAAAAGATATTTACGATTGGAGTGTTCAGATGTTAAATTATCCACTGGACCGCGAAATCCGTGTACAAAGTGAGTGCAATGAGTTAGTGAATATCACTATGCATTTTCGCTCATATACTCTGCCATATAACGTGCAGTTAACTTGAAATTTTCACACAACACCCAGCGGACATAACAGATAACTACAATATACATTGTATCAACCACTCATCACTTTTTGCACATGTCAATAAAATTACTAGATCCCTTTAAGAGATATAGCCTGCATGAGAAGGTTATTACGATACAAATGCATGTATGAACTCTTCATACAATTCAAGTTGGTTTCGAGCTCTTAAAATATGAATGCGCGCGTGCAATACGAAACATAATTATCATACAAAAATATGATATTACAAGGGTCCTTGAGTTTAACACTTCCGCGTGTGACTGACCTTCAAGCTCCTCTGAAGAGAAACGTGACTGCATTGATAGAGAGGAAGCATTTGTACTGCCCTTCAGTTAATAGTCCTCTTGTATTCATGCTATATTTAAAGCCTGAGGTTTTATACGGAAATGATAAGAGAATCTGCAGCTTCCACCCCCTCCCCCCTATGTCTTGGTTACTAGTTTAAATATAATTTACATTCAGGTTATTATTATTCAACTCATTTTGCGCTTTTCTAACCCAACCGGAAAGAACACAGTGTGCTACAGTGTGAATAGTGTGTGAACACAGTGTGCTACACTGTGAACATAGTGTGAACACAGTGTGCCACATTGTGAACAAAGCGTGCAATAGTGTGCAACAGTGTGAACACAGTGTGCCACGGTGTGCCACAGTGTGAACGCAGTGTGCCACAGTGTGAACAGAGCGTGCAGCAGTGTGCAACAGTGTGAACATAGTGTGAACACAGTGTGCCACATTGTGTGAACACAGTGTGAACGCAGTGTGAACACAGTGTGAACGCAGTGTGTACGCAGTGTGACGGAGTGTGAACGCAGTGTGCCACATTGTGAATGCAGTGTGCCACAGTGTGTGAACACAGTGTGCCACAGTGTGAATACAGTTTGAACACAGTGTGTCACATTGTGCCACAGTGTGAACACAGTGTGGACACACTGGACACACTGTGTTTCACAGTGACAGTGTGGAACCTCATTTTACATGCAGCGATGTCAGACAAAAAGACAACCCCTGGCAAAAGGTGTTTACCACGCTCGCCCATGATGGTTTAAATTACTTTCGTGTAATGCAACTGAGAATATAAACAAAAATGGTTCCATGCGTTCCAAGCTTTCAAGTTAAGAGGAGGCCAAACAATCTGGGTACTCTAGGACGAACAGTAGAGGGCGCCACCCAACTGGCGCAGGACAGAGACGAATGGAGGAAGGTGGTGTGGCGATCTCGGGCGCCATGTGCATGCGCACTTCGTGCGTGAATGATGATGAAGCTTTCATCTATTGACATGTTTTCACATAAGAAGCATGACTTCGTAATTGTTTTTAATAAACAATTTAATAAACGTATACATGTTTAAATAATCGTCCTTCATTTAATGTATAATTATGGCCTCGTTTCTCTTCCCTACCAGCAACATTCCAAATGAAAGTGAAAAAGTTACGCATCCCTCCATCCCTCCCTTTCGATTAAAAATAATATTAATCATAATAATGTGCCTTTCTGGCGCAATTTCTCGACCTCATATTCGTAAATTTTAAAGGGATAGTAGCGTTTTGGTCAAACAAAATTAACTTAAATGACTGTGTAAGTTATCATAAAAATCAATTTAAAAAAACTATTAAAAAAACAATGATGCCTGATTTACAGCGTTCTTGCGTTTCGCAATTATTCTTTTCCTTAACCTTCCCCATTTATACAATTATTATGAAAAACGTGACTTGGAATTCAATTTCAAGGGAATTAGCGCTTCAAGTGTCCTTCACAGCTAGACTATATATAGTTACAGACGTTATATATTATCTTGTTTTTAGATCGCTGTACAACCAGCATATTTATTTAAACAGGAAAATAATTTGCTATAATTATGTCCATAATGGTAAGTAGAGCTTTGGGTTTCACGCCGTTGATACCAATAATGTTAATGCGTCCAGCTGGCTAGGTGGCATAGTAAGGGAGGGAGGGAGGGAGGGAGGGAGGGGGAGAGGAGGGGGAAGGGTAAACCCCCACCATTCTGTCGTGACCTCCCCCCCCCCCCCCTCCTCCTCCGTTGTCCAAGCTAGTAAATCAACGAACACCGTCAAACACCTTTAAATAGTGTTCATCCAAATAACAGTAGAAAAGTGACCGCTGTAGGTAGATTACCTCTATACAACGGCTTTATGATAATATACACCTTCCTTTTTACTCTGCATCGGGATCACTTTTGGTGGCCACTGTTGGAAGAAGAACACATATATAAAATATACAGCCGCTGCTCGTGTGATATAGTCGATCGCCCTTGCCCTGCCCGTTGTTTCTGCCATTCATACGGGAGGCCTTGCCCAAAGGACATCCATGCAGAGATGGGAAAGATGTGGCAAGGAGTTCGTGAGGGGGCGAGGGAATCAGGGACAACAATAGAATGACGCTTTAACTACCTATTTATGTATCCCCAAAGGCGTAAACGAGGCGCGATGGCAAGGTAGATGTTAATCCCCCCCTCCCCCCCCCCCCCCCCCCCCCTTGATGAGAGCTTTGAGATTTGTCAACATCATCTTTGCAAGAGGTATATCTCCTTATATATTCGAGCAAAGAATGTGAAGACTTTTGTTGTTGTCGTTGCTGTTATTGTTATTGTTTGTGTTGTGTGTTGTTCGGTTTTGTATTTGTAGGTTTACAAATCAGCCCCCGACTCAAACAAAAGCTTGCCCGTTCGCCCGTATCCAAAGAGGGCCATGGGCAAATGAGTGGGAATAAGCGTCTCCTATTAGAAGAAGGCGGGTGCTACGCCTTTCTTCTTGAATTTGTCCATTATCTTCGCCACTGCATTCGCCACCTTACTCTCTCCAAGTATGCTGCCTCCCATTTCTCTAAATCTTCATATCTAGCTTTTGACCTTGTTATATTTTCCCTCTCTCTCTCTCTCTTTTTTATGTTTACATTATTCCCGTCACGTTTCATGCCCACCCGCTGATCGAGTTCATAAAAAAGAGCGGCATTGAAATAATGACTTTCGCCTAAGCCCGTTCACCTTGACACCAATATAGAGTGTTCGCACACTCCGTAAAAACAAAAAAGGCGCGAAATCGACCATTATTGTATACTATAATCATGACACGTCGCATCACATCGCATCGTAACATAACACTCGCTTTAACCTCACCCTGTGTAACATGATATATATAAGAGGCCCTGATGAGAGAATGACAATTATAGTTGTTATAGTTATGTTCTCATCACCAGATCTATGCTAAAACGCATTACTTCCCCTTTTTATCAATCAGTTTGCATGCAAACTGGTTCAAAAAAGTGAGGCTAATTGATAGGAAAGGAGTTACGAAACACCGAATAATAAACTATTCAATGCATCATCCTATCTCAATGAACTCTACATTGATGTGAACAAAAAAGGATAATGTCAATTTAATTATCGAGTGATATTACCCGTCTCTTATGAGGGAAAATGATTCACCAATAGTTCCCGCAACAGATACGTTTTTTTATTTTTTTTATTTCAGTTGTTAAACATCTAACGTAGATCGTCGTCTTAACAATTGTATAATGTTCTATAACACTACTCTTCATCCTCCACCTCTTCTTCCTCCTCCTCCTCCTTCTCCTTCTCCTCCTCCTCCCTCTATTTCTCCTCCTATACCTCACTATCTTCATCCCCCTCCTTTCCTCCTCATCCTCCTTGTCCTACTCTTCCTTCTCCTCCGCCTCCTCATCATCTAACGTATTGATCTAAGGTAGAACGTCGTCTTAACCATTGTATAATGTTATATAACACTCCTCCTCCTCCTACTACTACTACTCTTCTTCCTCCTCCTCCTCCTCCTCCTTATCTTCCTCCTCCTCCTCCTCCTTTTCCTCCCCTTCCTCCTCTACCTCTCCTTCTCTCCTTTTCCTCCTTCTACTACTCTTCCTCCTTATATTCATCCTCCTCATCATCCTCCAAAACCTTCTTCTGCTTTTCCTCCTTCTCCTCCTTCTCATCCTCCTCCCATTCTCCCTCTCCTCCTCTTTCTTCTCCTCTACTACTAGGTTTACATTACGTAATACAACATTACAATTATTGAAATACATAACAGAACATGCCAAGGAAAGATGCGACGAGAACTATATAAACATAGCACCTTACAGACAAATAATTTAATGCCATCATTTCATCTACTTCGGGGAACACACGCGTATTTATATTGAGATTGTTATAATTTATCATGCAAGGTGAGGGGGGGGGGGGGGGGGGGGGCACGTAAGTGTGGCAAATATTGACACACGCGTATTTCTCCCATACCAAACCCCCTCCCAAGCCTCCGCCCCCATCTATAGCTTCGCCTTATTAGACATGAACAAGACGCAATAAATAAAGGAAAATTTGCCTGCGACTCGATGTTGATATATTCCCCTTCTCATTAATAGAGCCCGCCGTTCGTGAATTGAATTCATCAGCGTCCTTGGTCGTGTAAAGTTGGTTGCGCAAGGTTCACTTTGCGCAAGTTCACCTTTTCCCGGCAACGGTAATGCAATAAACATGATATTCAGCAGAGTTCGTCATCATAGAAGGCGATGACCTCGAGATGATGGGGGAGCTGGATTGTGGGAGGGGGTGGGGTGGGTAGGGGTTGGCAAGGGGCATTACCCCTCAGAAATGTCCTCCCTCCCGCCTCAACTTTAAATGCTAGACCCAGGTGGGGACTAATTAATCAAACAAAATCATTAATTCGTTGTTGCTGGGGGTTTTTTCGTGTAAATAAAAGAAATATCAAAATAATACAGGAAAAATTCAAATTAAAAAACACTACTTTGTCATATATACAAATAAGCAAGAATACTACAGAAAACATAGTATACGAAGGATCTACATATTTATATAAGGTATAATTATAACGGAGGTTACGGCAGGCATAACACAATTCGTATCGCTATTGTAGGAACAGATTGCCCCCCCCCCCCCCCCCCTCCAATGCAAACACCCACTCTCTTGTAAAAATATGTTACCTCCCCTTACCTCTCCTATCTCCCCCCTAACCCAAATTTCGGTTCACCCTGGCTACGCCAAACGACCTCGATATGATTTGATCTACCTCCTTCATTTCGAGAGCAAGGCCGTAAAACATTTTTCGAAGGAGAATTTGATTTGTGAACGGCATCGCATTAGGGGTCTTGTTATACATGCGTACATCGCGTTGGTTGGGTGATGTCGAGAATATTGTTTATTTTCATATAAAGATTTTCTATATATTTATTTTTTTATTAAAGTGATCCATGAACTTTATCGACAAATTCAACCAAACCAAAATCACACTGATCTTTCACATTTCCCTTGTACCCGTTAGTTGGCTTATGGTGTGTATATATATATGTACTTGTATATAGTATAGCAGAAGAATAAAATAGGTTTCGATTTGTTATAATGTCTCGTTAATTATGGAGATAATGCATGACTGATTTGAAAAGCGTTTCGAAATGCATTTCGGTTATATTTAAATCCAGGAAATACATGCATGCACCACTAACATTCGCTTGGGTGATGTCGAGAATATTGTTCATTTTCATAAAGATTTGTACATATATGTTTTCAACTTTGTCAAATTCAACCAACTTTCAACCCTAATCTTTCACATTTCTCTTGTACATTGTTTGTTTGGTATATACAGTATAGCAGAAGAATGAAATTGGTTTCGATTTGGCTAATGTCTATGAGGCGCCGTTTGTAAATTTATTATTTACACAAATTATTATGTTATAATCATTATTTAACATATAATTTGTGTAAATAATAAATTAACAAACGGCGCCTCATAAGTGTCTCCTTAATTATGGAGATATTTATGATTGATTTTAAAAAACGTTCCGGAATGCATGTCGTACTCGATTATATTCCAAATGAATGGGCAGTAGGAACTACAATCTGATATCAATTTTACTCTTTTCTCCTACAGTGTTTATACAGTGTTTCTTTTCTATAAAAAAACTTTCACATATGATTTAGTAGAATCTTCCGATAAATTGGTATATATGACTGAAATCTCGAATATCACTTTTGGAAAAAATGTTATGAAGTTAATGGATCACTTTAAAATATTTGTAAATACTGTCGAGGCTTAAAGGGATCTAGTAACTTTGTTGACATGTGCAAAAAGTGACGAATGGTTGATTCAATGTATATTGTTGTTATCCGATATTATGTCCACTGGGTATTGTGTAAAAATTTCAAGTTAAATGGACGTTATATGGCCGAGTAATGAGCACAAATGCAAAGTGATGTTCACTAACTCATTGTTCCGACTTTGTACACGGTTTCGACGGTCCAGTGGATAATTTAACATCTGAACACTTCAATCGTAAATATCTTTTTAACGAAAGGGAAATTCGAAAAAAAAACGAAACCTGTACCATGTTTTTCTTTTTTTGTTTTTTATATGAACACAACAAGGTATAAGAGAACCACTAGAATTCCAATTGGATTTTGAGGATTTGGACAATGTTACTAAGACCCTTTAATGGTAGTATACAGAACAAGCTATTTTGATAAATGAAGGTACAATTGCGAACATGGATGTTTAATATTTGCTTTTAGTAATTACATTAACCAATATATGCACGTGTATTGTAAATCGTGCACAAAATTAATTGAGGGATAAAATACAAAGCAATTACAGGATAATGGTTCATGTTTTTGTTTTCTTCAGTTGCTAGCTCAAACACGTCATATCATTTCTGTCGGCTTTTTTCACCAGTCGGTGGTATATAGCAACAAAGCTCTTCTATCCGTAATTACAGAGTTGACTATATAGGTACAGACAAGATTATTTCTGTACCCTAAAGTAACCACAAATTACATATCTTACATATTAATAAATGTGCCGGAGATAAATTACACGAATTAAAATGTCGCTTTTATTGATGTAATTATGTAACCCCGCACATGGTTGTAAGATATGTAATTTGTGGTTACGCACATTTGTCGCCGCGTATTTAGAGCGCGGATTTATTTTAATGAAACCGACAATGTCAATCTATTATTAGGTGTGTGCGGACTTATGCTCAGTGATATGCACTAATGCATTTCAAAAGGACCTATTGTTACGATTGTCTGAATACTTATAGATGCTTTTGACGAGTCTGTAAATCAGTGAAAAGCTTTTTGTTCGGCCCGTAGCGCACTCGTCATAGTTTGCAAAGCATGTCGGGCAATTACAAGAACATGGCCGCTCCCATCACCTTTTGCCGCCGTAAGAATGAGTAAAATGTGGGTATGTTCACGTAAGGATTTCATGGGATCCAGGAGGCCAAAATTGCCAAGTTATGTATCAAATAAAATGTCTGTTCACCCTCTAAACGATAATAATAGCCGAAAGCCATAGTTTCATTGCCCTTTAACGTGGTAGAAGGAGAGTGGGGAATCTGAGAAATAGAACATTGAGAATAAGGAGTGGGAGGAAAAGGAGGAGGGGGAGGAGGAGAGGGAGAGGGAGGAGGAGGAGGAGGAGGAGGAGGAGGAGGAGGAGGAGGAGGAGGAGGAGGAGGAGGAGGAGGAGGAGGAGGAGGAGGAGGAGGAGGAGGAGGAGGAGGAGGAGGAGGAGGAGGAGGAGGAGGAGGAGGAGGAGGAGGAGGAGGAGGAGGAGGAGGAGGAGGAGGAGGAGGAAGAGGAAGAGGAAGAGGAAGAGGAAGAGGAAGAGGAAGAGGAAGAGGAAGAGGAAGAGGAAGAGGAGGAGGAGGAGGAGGAGGAGGAGGAGGAGGAGGAGGAGGAGGAGGAGGAGGAGGAGGAGGAGGAGGAGGAGGAGGAGGAGGAGGAGGAGGAGGAGGAGGAGGAGGAGGAGGAGGAGGAGGAGGAAGAGGAAGAGGAAGAGGAAGAGGAAGAGGAAGAGGAAGAGGAAGAGGAAGAGGAAGAGGAAGAGGAAGAGGAAGAGGAAGAGGAAGAGGAAGAGGAAGAGGAAGAGGAAGAGGAAGAGGAAGAGGAAGAGGAAGAGGAAGAGGAAGAGGAGGATACTATATTCCCTCAAAACAACCACTCTCTCTCTTGCCCCTCCCCCTTCTACACACATACTCAAATCATACTGTCAAGAACGTTCCACGGTCCCTGGGAAAAAAGAATGGGAGAAGAGTAACCTTGAAGAAATGATGCTTATCTTATTTAGATATGGAACTGTTAGGGAAGATAGTCACGTTTTCATTATTTTGTATGAAGTTGAGAAGAAGAAAAAAGAATTCCCTGCGGATTAAAATGTGTTTTCCCTGGCAGCTATTATACTTGCATTTTGTTGGATCCCTTAATTTGCATTGTTGACCCATATATAGTTTCTGTTGTTTGTGTTTTACCAAGTACAACATGATATTAATGAGGGCGATAGGGGTTGGGGTACGGCGGCTATTGCTATCTCCCATTTGGAAACTCTCTACCCGGGGCCCATTCAGCGCCGTCTATGTAGACATGGCTGATTTTCCATGGGGTCCCTTAAGATTGAGTTTGAAAGCATTTATAGACGCTTTCGACCGTAGTCAAGAGTATCCGAATTCGGATACCAAATCGCCCATAGTAATCCGAATCCGGATACTTCACGCGAACGATCGGGATAAAATCAGATATTGATTTCTCTGTTTTCACACTAGGAAAACTTTATTCTTTTTCTATGAAAATCTCGCATATCTTTCTCAAGAAACTTACGATGAAATTGGTATATTTGTTTGAAGTCTCAAATGTTACTTTTGGGGAAAAAATCAATTTAATCTCGTCCTTGTCTTGTCTTGTTCTTCAAACGATGTGTGTCCTTGGGTCCTCAACGGCGGGGGCGGAAGGTGGGGCTTAAAACCTGGGGTCGTCGCCTGGACAAAAACAAATGAAAACATTTCAAATAATATAATTACCGTAATTTTGATTATTACCCCCACATGACGGATCGATGAAGGACCGCGAGGAGGAATCATGGGGATGGGGGACATTGACCCGTTGCTCATTTGAAACGAGTAACATTACCGTGTGATATTTGTACTTACAGGGAAACGAGTTGAGATGACACATGACATTGGGTGTGTAGTGTACACGTATGCATGGATTACTCCAGAACATGGCCATCAATCAAACCAGATAGCCAGCCAGCTATAAAGCCAGACATGACTGTTGGCCTGCATCGCGAGCACCGTGTTGTTTTGTCATATACCGAGTTTACTCACCTCAGTGCCATTCGCCTTGCCAGAAACTGCCGAACAAAGGAGATAGCATAACAAGACGGGGGATAGGGGGCTGCAGCCCCCTAAAACGACCATATTCGGGCAAAACGCACTTAAAATTCGGGCAACTCATGTCATATTCGGGTAAAATCATATCATATTCGGGCAAATCCATGTCATATTTCTGCAAAATAATGTCATTTTCGGACATCAAAGAGGTGGGTTTTTGTTTCAGTGTCAGGTGAAAATTCGGGCAAAAGACCTCAGCCCCCTGAGAAGAACGTGCCCCTACACCCCCCCCCCCCCCCCTACACCCCTGGTTCAACCATGAGCAATGTTGTAACGAGTCAATTGGCGGTTGAGTCACGAGTGTCAACGGATGATAGAGTCTCGAGCCAAGTCGAGTCAACAAAGGGGTTGAGTCACGAGGAAGGCTGTAGTCACGAGGAAGGCTGTGCCAACAGGCGATAGAGTCACGAGCCAAGTCGAATCGACAGGGTTCGAGTCACGAATCAAGTCGAGTTAACAGGTGGTCGAGTCGAATCAATAAAGTTGAAACAGGGGGTCGAGTAACGAGACGAGTCGAGTCAATTGGGGTTCTAGTCACGAGTCGAGACGAGTCGAATCAACATGCCGTCGAGTCACGAGTCGAGTCAACATGCCGTCGAGTCACGAGTCGAGTCAACAGGGAATCGAGTCACGAGTCGAGTCGAGTCGAGTTGGCATGTGACCGAGTCACGAGTCGATTCGATTTTCTTTTCTTCTACAAACATCGAGTCGAGTCGAGTCGAGTCGAGTTAAGTCATTGCAACACTGGGGGATGTGCATGGGATGCCGAGGGCATCACCATGTACC
>JBAMJV010007996.1:0-22500 GCA_037951105.1 Echinarachnius parma | reverse complement strand
ACATTATTTGTTATGCTCTTTCTAAAAATGAAGTCCAAATTTGAAAATTCTTAAAAAAATGTTTATGACATAATTTATGACATCACACTTCACCACTCGATACATGTCCATTCCGAACTTGGTCCACATCGTTTCTTTTCCTGCCAATATTCGGATGTCAAATGGATAGGAAACGGAAGGAGATACGGTATAGTGGGATTAGGCCATAAGATGACTTCCATCCCGCCTAAATAAATGTTTATAATATGAGATGATGCACACTCAAGGTTATGATCGGACGAGGACTATGTTGTAGTCTTTGCACATTAGACCGAGTTATGTAGGTGTAAATGAATGTCGGTGTGTGTGTGTGTGTGTGATTGTGTATGTGTGTATGCGTATGTGCGTGCGTGCGTGTGTGTGTGTGTGTGTGTGTGTGTATGTGTGTGTGTGCGTGTGTGTGTGTGTGTGTGTGTATGTGTGTGTGCGTGCGTGTGCACGTGTGCGTGTGTGCGTGTATGTGTGTATGTATGTGTGTCTGATGCATGTGTGTTTGTGTATGTGTGGCCGTGTGTGCGTGTGTGTGCGTGTCTGCACATTTGTGCGTTGACACATGTGCATGTATGCAATATTATCAAAGGTATTGGTATCCGATTATTTCAAATTAAACGGATTTGTTTTGGGGATATAATAATTATGGTCGAAATGAATTTGAAGAAAACGCGTGGTTTGGATGACTCTGAGTGTTTTCATTCATGTATATTTTTCATCATAATCAAATCGTTTATATTCTTATATCTTGCTAATTTTCGCCAATTGAAAACTGTACAAGTTTAATCATCACCAAGCCATTATGCATACCAACATGTATCTTTGTACAACTACTGATATTTCAGACGTCTGAATGAACAGTTTGATAATTTGTCCTCCAATAGTGTTATCAAGTACATTTCACGTTTCAAATTGCAAAGTCAATAACACACAGACTACTGTAAGCAATCGATTAGCATAATGATGTCCTTTCACTGGCGTATACAGATGTGGGGGTGGCCTCGGGGCTGCGCCCCCACCCCCCCCCCCCCATCCCCCTTTAAAATTACATTCAAATGATCGTAAATGACTTTAATAAAATACTGATAACGCGTTATTGCTCTTGAAAAACGTTTTATAACCACATATTACTAGAAAAAACCCATAATGGGAGGGGTTACGACCCCCCCCCCCACCCCCTAGCATCATTTTTTTTTTAATGCTCCTCATGCCACTGTTTTTTGTTTTATTTGTTTTGTTCTACAACGCAAGGGCATCCATGAGACCATGACCAATTATGATTCCTCTGTCCTCGGGCATTACGGTAGAATTTCAGTAAATAGAATATTGAATTTCTTTCGTTATGATCTAGAATTATAAACAATCAAACATGTAATTATTATGACAATATGATACGGCTAAAGGACGAATTCACAGTGATGTTATGCCAATTGCATGGATGTTTGCATGTCCACGTTTTAATTTCGTATGGAAGATTGATGATCGTAACGAGTTAATGTCATATACAATCGTCATTAATATCTTCGATTAACATACAATCAATCAATCAATCAATCAATCAATCAATCAATCAATCAATCAATCAATCAATCAAGCAAGCAAGCAAGCAAGCAAGCAATCAATCAATCAATCAATCAATCAATCAATCAATCAATCAATCAATCAATCAATCAATAAATCAATCAATCAATCAATCAATCAATCAGTCAATCAATCAATCAATCAATCAATCAATCAATCAATCAATCAATCAATCAATCAATCAATCAATCAATTAATCACCCAATCAATCAATTAATCAAATGATGTCATGAATATGGGTGGGGGGGGGGGGGGGGGGGGGTAGGAGTCTGAAGCCAGGGAGTGGTGTTGAATTAAGCATTATACAAGTTATTAATACAAAAAGAATTTAATGGATTTTGCTGGTCACAAGAAATAAATAAGCATATAAGGGAACGAACTTGCTATATAGATTACCGAAACTATTGCACGAATTTACGTAAATAATTCCAGTGTTATCCCTCCTGTTTCTCCAGTTTTAGTCCACCCATGAAACCACGTCTACTTCCCACGTGGTGCTATAGCGGGAACAGTTATATCCCACATCATCAACATCACCACATTATGCTCAAAATCATCTTAAAGGGACTTAGTAACATTGTCCAAATCCTTAAAACTTACTTCCAATTCTAGTGGTTCTCTCATACCTAGTTGTATTCATATTAACAAAAAAAAGTATGGGACAGGTTTCAGTTTTTCAAATTACCATTTTGTTCAAAAGATATTTACGATTGAAGTGTTCAGATATGAAATTGTCTACGGGATAATTTTAAGCTGTGTACAAAGCAAGTGCAGTGAATTAGTGAATATCACTTTGCATTTTCGCTCATACCTTAGCCAAAACACATCCAATTAACGTGACATTTTCACACATTACTTTGTGGACATATGTATCAGATCAAACCAATATATATACATTGTATCGACCACTCATCACTGTTTGCACTTCTCAACAAAGTTACTAGATCCCTTTGAAGGGATAAACCCAGAAATACTAAAAACTTATAAGTTTGGAACTCCAGAGGTTCTCATAAACCTCATTCTATTCGTATTGCCAATAGAAACATGGAACAGCACTCGGTTTTCAAAATTTGTCTTCCGTTATAAGGATATGTATGATCGAAGTGTTCAGATTTATAATTATCTAGTGGATCATTTTAACTGTGCACAATTCAGTGCAATGATTAAGCGAATATCACTTTGCATTTTCGCATATAGAGTATTATACTTGGTCATTTGACATTCATTTACCATGGAATGTTTACACATCACTCAGTAAACATATCATACCTGGCCCACACACTGCTCCTCACTATTTTCTTTGTCTATTTTCTTCAGTCTCGTAACTTGTATTTTTGTATTATGTGCATATATAGTTGTTTTGTATTTTACATTGTATTATGCTTCTTGGTGGAATAAATAATTTAAAAAAATAATAATAATAATACCACAGAAATACAAATTGTATCAACCATTTGCCAGTTTGTGCACATGTCAACAAAGTTATTAGATCCCTTTAACTAAGATGTATTCATGATATCGGGGCAGGATTGAGAGAGAATTATGCTACAAAGTAAAAAATTAATATATTATAATTTGGTTTCAGTGTCTGACAAGACGGATAATTGCGGCGTACCACGTGACCACCCACTTGGGCGATGAGGGGGGGGGGGGGGCACAACTTGGGGGAGGGGGCTTGAATTGAAGGCCTGGGTTTATGTTGATAACAATCAACATCAGCACACCGAGGTGGGGAGAGAGAGAGGGGGGGGGGGGGGGGTTCAATAATAATAATTACTGTAGCTTAGGTGAGAATAGGGCATTTATATTTCCTGCGGGGACCCCCCTTGCCCCCCCCCCCCCCCCCCCACATGCCCCCATAGCTAAGCCACTAAAGAAAGCCCGCAGACGTTAGCGCGCAGCTTAAATTTCTTCATTGCTGTGTATAATGCTAAATCAACGGCCTTGGGCGGACCTAGTTTAATGTCAACCTCGCGATCAAGTTGGAATTCGCTGATTCCGAAGGCGCACTGAAGTCTACACTTCGATAAATATGGGCAGCTCCGCGTGGAGTGTGCGAAACAGTTTGGTTTTACTGTATTGTATTTGACTGAGTCTTATAATAGACAGTTTTGGTCAAACATAATTTTTAGTAACCAACTAAAACTTGTCAGTTATCATTAAAAACTATCAGTTATAATTAAATGATGCTTGAATGGTAGAAAACAAATACATGACTTAGTTACAGGGCTGTTTTCGTTCCTAAGACTAAGAGGGAGCGCGAACATTGTTAATGTTACTTATTCCTATACGGGTGGTGAAGTGAGAGGGGGTGGGGTCTATCTCTAATCTCACAGTTAACACCACTGACTGCAACATGACAATTACATGTTCTTTGTAACGCTTTATTCTTGACGGGTGATGGTGAAGTGCGGGGCCGGGGTGGGGGGGGGGGGGGGGGGGGGGTTCTATGATTTTCTTCATTGCTTACTCGATCCACTGACTTCAAATACACTCTCTCCTCTCTATCTGACTGCGTGTCGATTAACACGCATTATGGGGCGAATGCAACGGAAATCAATGCCTGTTTGGTGTTGTTATTCCGCCCCCGAAGATCAAGTTCGGAAACCCGATCTGTGTGAGAACTTCAATAACGTGTCTGCTCAGAAATAAAGCGTACGTATGGGATGGATGGGGGGCTGGTGGATGCAGGCCCTTCCACTCAAGAGTAGTAAAGGTTGTCATGCATGAGGATGCTGCACCACGGTTCGCCATTTTTAAAGGGATAGTTGAGTTCTGGTAAGGAGAGTACAGTTTTGGTGAAACTGAATTTTAGTAACCAAAACCTGCATCATTACATTACAAACTAATAGTTATAACTAGAAAGGAACACAAAATTACAAATGACGTAGTAAAGATCATGTTATCATTCAAAAAGAGCCGTTAAAACGTAAGAGGGCGCTCTCTAAACACTCATCGGTTTCAACCAGTTTGAATAAAATATTGTGCATGTGATGTTTTGTTGAAATAGTGATTAGATAGAGAAATAACCAACAACTATTTAAATACCTATTTTGTAACTTTTTGAAAAGAGGAAGCATTTTTTTTGAATTTTTAACGGCTGGTTCAAAATTCTCTAATAAACCTGGGGCCCCAGCTTTATTACAAATTGTTATATTTATGGATATTTCAGCCGTCTCTGAACCGATTTTGATCAAACAAAGATGATTTTATTATTTAAATATTATGCTCTTTCAAATTTTACACTCAGTTTTTCATTACCTCACACACACAAAAAGTAGTCTAGCGCCCTCTCTACCAAAATCAACTATCCCTTTAACTATAGGTTAGTTTATGCACACTGCATAACACTGCGCCAGTGTGAGTGCGTATAACGCACCGTGCGCAGATTGTTCGCAAGATGGCACCGCGCGTCTGATTTACGAATTCGAACTTTCTTTGAGCTCACTAATTTTAGAAAAAAAATCATTCATCACAATTTCGGGATTGATTGATTGATTGATTGATTGATTGATTGATTGATTGATTGATTGATTGATTGATTGATTGATTGATTGATTGATTGATTGATTGACTGGTCTTCCATGGCATCCAGAGACAAGGAAAATGGAAATGAAAAATAAATTAACTAGTACATTATACAGTAGTTACATTTTGGAGGCAGCATCTACTCATTTTAGTCAACCTATTTTTTATAAAGAATAATAATAATAGAATAAAGCAATATTTTGTTTGAAGATAGGAAGGTAAGTTTTCCGTCAAACAACCTTACAATACATAGCCGCTTGTCTGTTTGAACAAAAGAAGAAAAAAAAAACATCGTGAAAAAACTCTCACCTGGATCTCATCATGGTCACTTTGGCTAACTAATTGAGTCTCTGCGTGGTCGCAATGGTGATCGAGTTTCGTGTATTCATTGTAATTAAGACGTCTTGAACAGTTCAATGACTGATTCACTCGTTCACGTTTCTTCTCGGCTAATTTGCCTGAGAATCAGTGGCCTTTTGAGAATTCTTCATGTCTAAATGTCAGAAACAACTGGTCATAAATAGCCTAGCGTGCAGGAAGAATTGCTACCGTGAGTTGCTGCTCGTGTGATAGTCGCGTTCGCCAGTTGTTCCTTCCTTATATAAAGCTTAGACCCGAGGCCTTGTAAAAAGGCTACAAGGAATCAGAAATTTTAAACTTTCAGCTCCTCTGACTAAAAAATCCCTGCCACCTTGCAACATTACCTCGCCCGTTTCTCATCAGGATCATTTCGGCCAACTAATCATTGTGTCTCTAAAGCCCGGCGCAGACAGAGCCGACTCGACCCGATCCGATTGGTTTAAATCAGGCTAGAGTTGGGTCCGGTCGGTTGGAGCAGATGTATCGCGTTGAATCGGCCACAACTGGCATCCGACTGTCTCTCGACTGGCAAAATGTGTGTCGCGAGGCACTGAAAACTGAGCCGATCGGAATGACAACCAGTCGAGTCGGCTCTGTCTGCGCCGGGCATTAGACGAGGGGCAAATGCATGGTCGCAAACGTGATCGTGTTTCATTTTAA
Organism: Echinarachnius parma; assembly: GCA_037951105.1. Classification (NCBI taxonomy): domain Eukaryota; kingdom Metazoa; phylum Echinodermata; class Echinoidea; order Clypeasteroida; family Echinarachniidae; genus Echinarachnius; species Echinarachnius parma. Next base: position 16,341 of record JBAMJV010007996.1, on the reverse strand, counting down.
TATTCATTGCAATTAAGACGTTTTGAGCAGTTCAATGACTCGTTCACGTTCTTCGTGGTCTAGCCTGGGAATCAGTGGCCTTTTGAGATGGCCTAGCTCACGTCTGAATCAGTAAATAAATAACTGGTGAATTTCATGTCGAGCGTGCAGGAATAGCAGCAGCCGTGATCGTGAGTCGAGTCGAGCTGCTGCTTGTGTGATAGTCGCGTACGCCAGTTGTTCCTGCCATGTATTCAGCTTAGACGCGAGGCCATGTAAAAAAAAACCTTCCCTTCGAGATTCTGACATTCCCATAGACTTTGTACATAGCCTACCCGGTACCCGTGAGCAAGGCTAGAGAATCAGCAGTTCTGAACATCCAGCTCCACTTTACTAAATATCATCCTTGCAACATTATCTGGCCTGTTTCTCATCAAGATAATTGTGCCAATTAACTTGGATTCGGAGAAAACAAGCACAAAGGCAATATGATATTATCATCCTACTGTCGAGGTTTTTCTTTAACTAACGTAATAGCATCTCACTTTCCCCAATCCCCCCCCCCCCCCCGCCCTTTTCCCTACCTTCAAACACTGGTGTAGCTACGGGTTGGGGGGCGTGGGACACTGTCCCAAAATACTTTATTTAACCAAACAATGAAAACACACAAGGGTAAATACATAAACTACATTATAATGTTCCCTCCCATAATTATGTGTTTGCCCCAAATCAGTATAACCACGCTACGCAGCGCCACTACCTTTTATCTCTTTACGTTTTTCTTTCTTTCCAGACCCACCTGAATTACAGTTTGATATAAAGCGAGCAAATAACCTCTTGGAGTGATGTTAAAGTAATACCGTCGTCAAATTCGCAGGGCAGCGGCACGTCTTCTCAGCTTAGCAGGCGGAATTGTGCGCACGTGTGCGGCGTTCACGCAGCGCTCAAACATTAAATTGTAAGCTACAGAGCGCACGGCGTGCGTATAGTTTACTAACATGGCACCAAATGTGGCGCCTTTTTGTAGTCTTACTTAGAGTACCTGCATAAAGAGAGTAGCGACAACTGGTGTGCAAACATGGATTTAAAAAATGGCGACAGCTACAGGAATGCATACAGGAATGCTGAGTTCAACAATGCGCTAAACTATGACTGAACCTCTTTGACCATGCAGTGGCTTAAATTCCTTTCGCCATTTTGTATCCATTTTGTGAACAATAGATGTCGCTATATACTCTCTTTATGCAGGTACTCTCGTCTTACTGTAAAGTGCCCTCTGTCGTTCACAACGTTGCGCTTTAAAGAGTAAAGTGCGTATCTCAACGGCGGAGACGTCGCCGCGACTGCCGCGACTGATCAGTCGCGGTAGTCGCGGCGACTCGGGAGACCCGAAAATGGTTTGCAATCTCACCAAGGCGAAGTCTCGGAGACGTCTCCGCGACGTATCCATGGGAGCAGGAACAAACTGTACCAAATGATAAAGAACTCAGTCACGTGGTCTCTAAAGTGGGTCAAGCAACGTCAAGTAGTGTCGCGGAGACGTCTCCGCAACGTCTCCTCTCAGTCGCCTTGGTCTCCAGTAGGTCGCGGCGACGTCGCCGCGACGTCGCGGCGACGTCTCCCCAGTCGCGGACAAAATTAGTCTCCGCGACTGATGGATACGTCGCGGAGACGTCGCGGAGACGTCTCCGAGACCTGCTGGAGACTGAAAAAGTCTCCAAAATTGACAATATTGACAAGTTAGGTTGTAACAAGAAATATCAGTACATACGAGAAAATTTATTGAGATGTCTTTGAGATAATGATGATGCACTGTATGCGACAGGTTAGGTATTCTGATACGAATGGGAAGGGCGTGTTTGGCTAAATCGAGTTCAGTGCATACCATCTAAAAGGTAGGATCATTGGGTATGTGTCACTATGTGATGCATAATCTCCAGATAATAATTATTTCCAATATCCGGAACAATCATCAAACATATTGTAATATATAATTTTGACCCTAAATGAACTTGGTTGCAAGTTAGACCATTCCACTAAATATATGATGTTGACATGAATTTGTCCAGGCAAAGTACACACTTAAGTATTAAGAAAGATTAAGATTCAAATTATCACAGAGGTGTGAAACACCCTGTCGAACTCAGGCCCTTTGTCATGCTCTGATCCTGTTGTTTAATAATACCTGCATAAATCTATATCTCTTCCTGTTTAGCCAAAAGCCTGATTTATGTACAAGACTTCTAAGAAACCCTCTTATTGTATGCTCTTGTATTATATAGATTAAACTTGACTCTGTTTCCCTATTCCCTTATATAAGTTAAACATTGTTTTAATATTGAGACTTCTCCCCTGTCCCTCTTCGAGGTGACATATCCAGCTTTTATGCTGCTCTGGCCATACTCTAGGTATTGGAACCAGCAGAGTAGCCAGTTATATATTTGATATACTTTACTACTTGATCAGCCAGTTATTCTACTTTGTTATATTTCTCCATCGTCTTCATACTTTGTATATGTGAGCGACTGATTAATAAAATCATATCGAACTGTAATTATACTGGACTAGTACGAGTCTCATTATCTCGTCATCTCTTCTTCTAAGTTAACACTCCACCAAAATGCCACGTCTACCTCGAAAACCCTGAGTGTTACAATATTAACGAGAACTAAATGTACATTTGGTTTCAATACAAGGCTCCCAAACTTTAAACATGATTATCACCGAACAACAAAAAGTGACTCGCGCCCTTCTCTTTCACAATCGACGTAAAACTAATTATACAGAGTGTAAAGACAAACCTAGTTATTAGCCCAAGGACGCGATACGATGGGGGAATTCAAGGCCTTAGTATAATCAGTGGCATAGTCAGTATGATAGCAACATCAGACAGGGAAGGTGGGGGGGGGGGGGCAACGGAGGGGGGGGGGGGGGGGGCAGCCCGGGCAAGAATATCCATGAGAGGAAGGGGGCAGCTTGGGCCACAAATAAATGTAGTCTATTTATAGGTGACGCATTTACAATTTCATACTCATATTCCATTTTTTTTAATTATTATATATATATATATGTTTTAATATTATTATTATTATTATTATTACTTTTTTTTTTTTTTTTGGCTGGTGTGGGGTTTTGGGTTGGCCTTTGTACTTGGCATTGTCCATGGTTTTTATATCAGTAGCACTGCCAGAGTCAACCATAATCGGGGGAGGGAGCCAGGGAGGGGGAGGGAGCCAGGGAGGGGGAGGGAGGGAGGAGGTGCTGGATTCCCGTGCATGGGGTGAGCATGGATCAGTATAACATAGGGTTATTATGACAGGTTGTACAAGAGAGTATGTGGGGGGTGGGGGTGGGTGGGTGGTGGGGTTCAAGTGGCCAACGCACATAGCCGAGTCAAGGGACAGTATGGACCTTGTTACGCCACTGGGGGAAAGTTTAATATCCTAGTAATGGTTATGTGAAATACGATTAACATGACGTGCAGACTGACTTGGGGGGGGGGGGGCGCTTGGGTACAGGGAGTGTAAGGGCACAGGAGGCAATCGACCCCCATCCCCCCCCCCCCCGCATTTCGCTACTGTGTTTAAACAAGTTCAAGGTCCTAATAATGGTAATGTGAACATATGATTAACATGTAAGGTGCACAATGACGCATTATAACGCCACATGCTATTGTCATTATGCACGTCATGTAGCCTAATAATATAACGGCCCTGGTTTCAGAAATTCGCCAATCCTAATAGTGATAGTATATTTTTGGTTTAGAGAGAGCCTCAAGAAATATTGTTTGTGAGATAATGAAAAACCAAGTGAACAATTTGATAAAGCACACAATTTTGATAAAGACAGATGTTCGATTAAAATCGGTTCAGGAACAGCTGAAATAATTATCCATAATAATATTAATTCGGTTGGTACTAAGGTTCACATCTATTTGGTAAGTTAATTGGACACTCTTTGCATTTCTCTATTTTGTCCCGTTTTTTGTTTTACTCTTATGATTGTTCTTGTTTGTTTGTCAAATTATTTGGGGCACGTGCACCATCCATGCCCCCCCCCCCCCCCCCTGGGCCACCCCCTCCCCCGTTTCCTAGCCACTCTGACTGGAGCAAATACCATGAAACCGTGAAGAGGTGATCTGGGGGGTGTTTCACAAAGATCCTATAAGTTGAACTTAACTCTAAGTTGGCCTTAAAAATTATGGTAAGCCATTTGTAGCCTTGAAATAAAATATATTCAGAGGCAAACATGCAAGTATTTTAGACTTTTCATAAATTGTACATCAAGAACATGAGATCTCCTTGATAATTAATAGAAAATATGAATGATTTGAATCAACATTGTATGCCTTTTATAAGAACAAAGAGTGATCTGGGGGGGGGGGGGGTGTTTCACAAAGATCCTAAGTTGAACTTAACTCTAAGTTGGACTTAAACATTATGGTAAGCCATTTGTAGCCTTGAAATAAAATATATTCAGATGGCAAACATGCAAGTATTTTAGACTTTTCATAAATTGTAAAACCCCCACAAATAACCAACCAACCATGAAACCACACGCTCGCATGAATAAAACAAAATAAGCAAATGTATACACGAATTGAAGAAGAAAAAATAGTTACGACGTTTCATTTATATCACGATGCTTTGTGTCAGTTTTTTTTTCTTTCTCAATCACGTTATATGTCTCATTTGTTGTGCCTATGTTGTATTGTACAAGTCAGAGCTTGTGTTAGAACTCGGTGTTTATCTTAGCATGTCCATTAGCTACGAACATGAAAAAAATAAAGTTGCTGTTGCTGATTATCTCTGAAATATTAATGGCATGTAATTTTCCTTGGAAATTGATCTAAATACAAGGGCTAACTGTCCATTAGCCCTGTCTTTCATTTCAAATTCTCAACGATTTTGTTTTTCGTCGTGAAGATTCAAGATTCTACGCGCTGGATCTTCCCTGTAATGCGTGCATGGTGGGCTAATTCGTTATTGCTTGTCATATTCAGTCACTAATTGGAATATAATAACAGCTAATTTGGTCCCTACTTGATTATTTACGAACTTGTTTTGCTCGCAAAATGATTCGGAACTCTATATAATTATTGTCGTAACACTATCCAAGGGCACATTGGAAACTGTTAATATCTTGAGGTGACTGCATGGAGTCTAATACCTGTACAATATATGTATCTTCTTATGACCTACAGTCCTACATTATATTGAACAAAAGATATAAATAGTATCTACCTATTAAAACCGTGTGAAATGCTTACCTGAAGGTTGTGTAACGCTTCTCTAGAGCGAGTGATGTTGTAACTTGTTTGTCATTTTCGCTCACAATTTATAGCCAAAACCTAATATAACCCATTTCCCCAAACTCGCAAGTTAGTCAATTAAACTGATGTTTAATCCATAACGCCTATAACAGACACACAGGGGCAACATGGGCATTGTATTTTCATTTGGGGCACATGACTTGTTTTCACATGATCCCCCCCCCCCTTCCAAGCTTGCAAGCAGCCTGGGGGCTGCGTGCATCTCTTGGGGATCCCCCCCCCCACCTCCGAGATTACATGATTTTGCCCATTATAATTGCCCATTGGGTTGTTTTCTGCAAGCTTGAATACTTTGTTGGTGGGGTACACCAGCGCATAAAATTAGTGTGTGTGTGTGTGTGCCTCCCGCACCTGGGTGGCACATAACATTTTTTGGGGAATGCGCCCCCAGTAGCTACGCCCTGAGCTACGCCACTGTGTATGTGAATAGAGGGGCGAGAGGTCGAACATGACGCAGGCCCAGCCCTGCTGTATAATAGCACTGATGGTCTAGTCTCACTGCACCGTTTCTCCTTCCGTTTCCTATCCGACCCAAATTTGGCGAAACGTTCAGTATAGATCTAGCAAAATTTGTTGAAGTTCCATGACGTTTCGTTTCACGCGAAACGGAGCCGCATTAAAAGGGTCGTACAGTTTTGGTACGGCTGAGCTTTAGTAACCAAAACCTGCACAATAACATTACAAAGTAATAGTTATAACTCCAGTTTATTCTGTCATTAAATTTGGATGCTCTTTCAAATTTTACACTCAGTTTTTCATTATCTCACAAACAAAATATTTTGTGCAGCGCCCTCTATACCAAAACTGAACTACCCCTTTAATAGTATTCTACAGTCCATTCCGAACTTGGTCCGCATCATTTTCGTTTCCTGCTCGTACCTTCCGGGTATCAAACAATCCAACTTTATTTGGTTGCAATAAACTTCAATTAAATATATAAGTTAGTTAAAGTCCTTCCCGTGCCAATGTTGGCACATAAGGCGGTGCCTATCTCCGATTCATTAGCCCTAGGCGACACGTCTACTAAATGTAGCGATAGCTACAGAAGGGGGCCAGTCCTCTGGTAACTCGTGTGATTAACTTTCCCTTCTCCATTCTATAAATGCCGAGCGCCTGGCTAGAAGGCGGAAGGTACCATTTTAAAGTCTTTGGTATGACCCGGTCTGGGTTCGAGCCCGGGACCTCCCGTGCATGAGGCGGACATTCTATAACCGCTAAGCCAACATGCTTAACTATATAAACCCCTCACAAAAAGTTCCGCAATTCTTGTCCCTATTATCTTACATGAATTTTGTATCATTGAAAAGCCTGTTTATTCCTGTTTACATTGATACCCCATTTGTTTAAATGGTTATGTAATTATTATGGAATGTTCAATACATTTAAATATGGGGCCAAGTCAAGATTAAAATGTTGCAAGATGCATTGTTATTGTGTTACCATTCAAAACACTCGTAAATCACCAAACAAATTAATGAAGAATTCACATTGACAATAACGTTGTATTTTGCGACATTTTGCTTTTGACATGGCTCCTTATTCAGGTCTACTGCACACGTTCCATGATTACATGATCATTACAAATGAGGCATCGATTTAAGGGGGGATAAACAGGCTTGTCGATTATATCAAATTCGAGTATGATGATTTTTATAGCAATATAGATATCAACGCTCAAACTTGAATTGCGGAACTCTTTGTGAGGGGTTTATATCAAACGGTTGTGAAACGGAAGGAAAAACGGTATACAGTGGGACTAGCTAGGCCATTAACATTCACGATAGAGTGAGTAATGAGTGTGTGTGTGTTTGTGTGCTAAGCTATTGTAACTTATAAATGTTATTCTAGTTTATTGACATCAGTGGGTTAGAGTCAATGATTCGTATCAATGTAAGTATACGGTAATTATAGGCTGGGCCGATTTCGAGCGCATCACCCCCATCGGGCCAATGCCCGCACGCATGTTGACGAGAAGTTGAAGAAATGGCCTTCTTGTTAACTATTTGTCTTTTACCAAAAAAATAATAATAATACCCAAAAAAAGGAGAGAAACAAAAACCGAAAACATATAATTACCCCGTAAAAACATTAGCCTCGCTTTTATGACCACAGATTCATCAAAATAATGAGCGGTGTAAGGACGCAAGGAAACTTGAATTAGTACCGTTGTTTTGTTTTCTTTTGTCTCATTTGTCTGTGGTAATGTTTCTTTTTTGTAATGTACCCGCAAATCTAATTCAGGTTGTTGCTAAGTAAAGAAAAACGCGGATGAAAAAAAAAAAAACAAGTAACCCCAAGCAAGATAATCACGTAACTATGTTTGTATAACTCTGTTTGTATAACTCTGTTGTAATAATAATTACTCGCACCGAATGATTTGTAGTTTTGCATGTTAATTTCAGGATAATTTTGTTTAGTATTATACATGTATACGTTATGGAGTGTTATATATTGTATTATTTTAAAATGATTGACTTTCGTATGTACACTGATCCTTTCAGCCTTACTGCTGATCAGTGTGTGATTTATACCAATAAATACAAAATACTTTTTTACAAATCGATTCTGTATAAGGTGAAGTGGTAGTTACCCGAAAAATAACAATAATAACGACTTTAATAACATTTTTCAAAATCCTTGTTTTTGTTTCTCGGTGTGCGCAATGATGATGATGATGATGATGATGATGATGATGATGATGATGATGGGTGATGATGATGATGATGATGATGATGATGATGATGATGATGATGATGATGATGGCTGATGATGATGATGATGATGATGATGATGATGATGATGATGATGATGATGATGATGATGATGATGATGATGATGGATGATGATGATGATGATGATGATGATGATGATGATGAAGGATGATGATGATGATGATGATGATAATGATGATGGTGATGATGATGATGATGATGATGATGATGATGACAATGATGGATGATGATGATGATGATGATGATGATGATGATGATGATGATGACAATGATGGATGATGATGATGATGATGATGATGATGATGACGACGATGATGGATGATGATGATGATGATGATGATGATGATGATGATGATGATGATGATAATAACAATAGTAATAATAATGACAATGATAACGATAATAGGTTCGATGTAGCGCATAATATATAGTGCCTAATATGATTCAATACCAACCCCTATATTATAAGCGCGTTACACTATTATTACCCCGGTCATAGGATACAATGTAAGTCAGCACGTACCGTGTGCACCGTCTCCACTCCATGGGGAGCATTCTTTTCAAGCGGCTCATGGACATTGAGAAGACCAGAGAAGATCTTAACCAGAGCCCTTCTCCTCTAAGTCAGGCCCGGCAATGTATTATTTTTTGTGCTTGCTTGCTTGTTACCTGGTATATAGAGGGGAAATATTTTGCTTGTCATTGATGGAGCCCCCCCCCCCCCCTCCCCCGCAAAATACCTGGCTACGCCATCGCTATAATAATAAGGGTGAGAATATTAAGTAAGACATTTCAGAAGAGAGTGTGCCATGATGGCATCAACCGAGCACAATCTCATTAAACTTGTCACTGTCAGGGCTGGCGTTACTTTGTGTTTTCCTCTGCAATCACGCGTGAAGCCGCAATGTTCTGTTGAATTATTAAAGGTAGTTCAGATTCGTCAAATGAGATGCGCGGCGCCATCTTGCATACGCGTTGCGCACGGTGCGTAATGCACGTTATCTCAGTGTCATGCGGTGCGCGCAAACTAGCCCAGTTCAAAATGGCGACCCGCTATGTAGCATCCCCACGCTTGATGCCCTTTAAACCAAAACGTGCGAGCATCGCGACTGTTTTCTCGAAACTTTCTCGAAGCAAGCCGCGTTCGATTACACCACTCCTGTACTCCATTCAGAACAAGGATGACAAGATGGGGCCAGGATAAATGGAGAGGAACATCATAACCAACTTTGTTGACATGTGCAAGAAGTGATGAATGGCTGATAAGATGTATGGGCCCCGTTGCAGCAACAGATCTGCAATCGAGTGTATAAAGTTGCTATTAATTGCAAGTCAGATCATGAGACTATAGATGCGCAGATCTGATTGGTTCAAATGGGGCCGTGATCTGATATGTCCACTGAGTAATGTGTGAAAATTATTTTACGTTTAAGGGATCTAGTAACTTTGTTGACATGTGCAAAAATTGATGAATGGTTGATAAGATGTGCATTGGTGTGATCTGATATATCCACCTAGTAATGTGTGAACATTTCAAATGAAATAAATGATATATGAAAAATCCGAACATTTCAGTCGTAAATATCTTTCCAACGAAATTAAAATGAAAAGATGGAGAAAAAAAAAAAAAAACGAAACTAGCTCCATACTTCTATTGGCATGATTTGTAATACGAATACAACAATGTAAGAGATAACCGTCCTAAGTAAGATTTGTGGATTTGATAAAAGTCACTAGATCCCTATTGTAAAAATCCACAAAATGTACTTAGAACTCCAGCGGTTCTCACATACCTTCGTTGTATTCGTATTACCAATGGAAGCATGGGACACTGTTAAAACGCTGTGTAAACAAATTCAACAACTTGTTGAAATTTTTCAACAACCGCTGTTTAACATATGAACCATCCAACTGTTGTTGAAAACATTCAACAACCCCAGTTGTTTAAAGTTTACACAACTGTTGTTTTAATTTGTTCTACAACTGTTGTTTAGAATAAATTTCCGTTGTTGAAATAGCAAATACAAAACAAGATGTAAAAGCGGCAAGGGTAGGATTCGAACCGACTGCGCTATCTCGGTTCGCTTGGGTTGCGGAGGGACAAAAGAGGTTTTGACGCGGTGATTTTGCGGTCGAAACTATCAGGTGATTTAACACGTTTCAACAGCGCTTGAACAATGGCTGCTTAACACAACCCTTCTTTGTACAACTTATCATGCTACACCTAAAGTTGTAGGAAAAGATTCAACAATAATTTTTACAAAGCGTTTTTTTTACACAGCGTTTTAACAGTGGACAGCTTTCGGTTGTCCGACTTTCTCTTTCGTTATGAAGATATTTATGATTGAAGTGTTCGGAATTTGAAAATCTCCATGGGAGACGTTTAACTGTTAACAGTGCTAGTGCAATGAGCTAGCAAACATCACGTCGCACTTTCGCTCATTACTCGGCTATAACCATGACATTCAATGGAATTTTCCCACATCACTCAGTAGAACATCGGATCACACAAAATACATACATATTATTTTATCAATCCTTTTCCTTTGTTAGTTCAATCTTCAATATATTTTCTAGATCCCTTTAAGATGTAACTCTAAAGGTTGGCAAGGGGTTGCAATTATAGGTTTTCCCATTCATTTTAACACTTTTGTCATTCAATTTCGTCCCGAGAAGCCGAGAATGTGCCAATGCCAACTTCAATTTCGTCTATTGTCCACCAATTTCATAAAAAGTCCATTCAATTTAGTCATTTGTCACACATTTTCGTCCAGTACAATTCAAATTCGTCAGTCACAGATGTGTTCAGCAACTGTGACCGACGAATTTGAATTGTAATCGACGAAAATGCGTGACGAACGACTAAATTGAATGGACTTTTTGTGAAATTGGTCGACAATAGACGAAATTGAAGTTGGCATTGGCACATTCTCGGCTTCTCGGGACGAAATTGAATGACAAAATGACGAAAATGAATGGGAAAACCTATATTACCCCAACCCCTGTAATAATCCACTTGATTGAGTTCAAGCAAACCCCAGCCCTTACCCAATCCCTCGCTACCTCCATCCCAGGAACAACAAAGGAACGAAAAAATATTATGTGGTGAATGTAGCATCATTTGAACACACAAGCCTCCCCCCCCCCCCCCCCCCCTCCGCCCCACACCCCCATGTCCCATGTCCAAGAGCCGTATATGTATTATTGCCCATTTATTATATTTATTCATTATATTCATGGATGTTTCACAACAACACATTGAATACATAAAACATAATATATGAAAGTATCAAGTTTGAAAAAAGAAACGCGCAGAGGTGTGTCAAAAATAAGGTGGTAATATGAGACGTTGCCGTAACTGTATTTAATTAAAATCATTAAAATCGTCATATTCTATAACCGTATATTAAAAGAAAGTCAGAAAATAAACACAAATTGAATGTATGCATTATTTACAAACAAAGCTAAGCAGTACAGTCTATACTTAGAGAGAAGAAGATGTGAGTTAGAAATGTTATCCACAAGTGGATAATTGTTTGTTTTGTGTTTTGTGTTTCTTCTTCTTCTTCTATAATCTCGAAGATGAACTTAACTTGTGTACACGATATAAGGAGGAGTGTGGGCCTAATCAAAATGTGTTGATTCATAGTGGTTTGTTACAAGATCTTTGAATTGATCAAGTGAGACTGCATTAACCACTGTGCTAGGAAGTTTATTCCATTCTAGTATAGTCCGTTGAGCGAATGCAAATTTGTTGATATTGCCCCTTGGACGGTATGTTTGGAAGCACATGTTGTGATTTTTCCTAGTTTTAGATGAGTTTATAATGAAAAATGTATCTGGAGGAATTGCAACGAGGTTATTCATGATTCTATAAACCATGGTGAGTCTGCTCACAGCGCGCCTTGAAGATAGGCTGGGCCATTTTAGCTTGCTGATCATAACGGACACGCTGCTTGTTCTTCGATAATCAGCCGTGACATAACGAGCAGCTTGTCTTTGTATCCTCTCTAGTGTCTGGATTTCTGAGATTGTATGGGGATCCCAAACACTGCAACAATATTCTAAGTGAGGACGCACAAGAGACTTGTAAGCCGCCTCTCTGAAGGATTGTGGTTTTTGTTTGTGTTGTTGTTGTTTTTTTCTTGCTGTTGTTGTTGTTGTTGTTGTTGTTGTTGTTGTTGTTTTTTTTTTTTTTGGGGGGGGGGTTCGCAGTGTTGGGCCTCGATAGCTGGTGAGAGGGAGGGGAGGGGACCGAGCTTTATTAGAGGGAGGGTCAACAAAGACCCCCATCATGCACCCCTCCCCACGCCCTTGTGCACCCTCTTACTCTTAGAATCATCATTCTTTGCATCTTTCTCTCCGCTCTCTCCTCTCTGTTTACAGAGAGGGCATTGCAGGAGAAAGACTTGTCACGACTCACAACCACCGTGTTTTATCGCCGAGCATATCCAATTTACCAGGAAGCGGGCGAGTGCACGAAGCTATATGCATAATTGATGGCGCGCGAGGGAGCATCGACCGCCTTACGAGGGTGAAGTTTTTTCTTCTTTTTCTTGGAGGGGAAAGAAGGGGTAACCGCTGCCCCTCTATGGTAGCCCTTTCTCACCCCCTCAATAAATATATACTGCCTCATTCATGCCGATCTGAAGGGACTGGTACACTACTCACTATTACCCCCATATGGTCTTGTTTTGGCGCATTTTGGTCAAAATATAATTGCCCCTCCGGCTTGTCCCCCCCCCCCCCCCCTGAAGAGAGTGGATTGATCTTAGTTACGCCCCACGTTTTGATGCTGATCTCCTTTCCTTTTAGTTTTATCATCGTCTTCTTCCTTTTTTCTGTGTAAATGTGAGACAACTTTGAGTTGTGTTTGAGGCTCTCTTGCGGCCTGTACAGTGTCGTATAACGCGTTGCAAGGACGCTTCAGCCCGCAAAGCATCGCTCAAATTTAAATTGAGGCTGCCGAAATGGTGGCGGGATTAATTCCATGATTATACAACGACCTTGCCGCTAAAATGCGAATTTCGGTGATAACACTAGGCGCTAACTGCTCTTCAATTTATTCTCCCCTTTTTCCCCCTTCGATAATAAATATAATATGGATGTTACTCATCTCCAAGTCTCTTTACTTCAAAGCAAGAACATGGGACAACACATCAATATTAATACAAATATCACACTACCGTGAACATTATTGTACAAAATGTAAAATGCAATTTCCATAGGTATACTGTGACCTTGCTGATGCGTGTGTTGGTGACTTTCTGTGCCATTTTGAGGGTAGATAATTCGGTTCTTTTTATTTCTTTTATAGTTGATGCACATTTCACTCATGCATGTACATACTTAGTATTTGCATGCGATTTAAAAGTAAAAAGAAAAAGAATATATAGCTTAAAACTTTAATTCAATATAAACAAATATAACACCGCGCTTCGCTTTGGGCGTGGTATAAAGTTGCATGATTATCAAACAAGGAGGTTGGCTTGTGAAGATTTTAAAGATGGTCAAGCGTGAGATTGCAACACCGCGGATTGCCATGTTGAACTACAGAGTGTTTATAAAAAAACGGAACCCAACTTCCACCAGCAATATCTTATGAAGTAACCATAGTTATGTTTATTGCAATATATCATCTTAAAGATGATTTATTATTCTTTCATTTGATACCCCTTCTGTAATAATTGATCTTGTAGTTATCGAATTGCAGGCATTTTAAACAAGCAATGTTAAAATTGCTTTGCGCACAAGATTTAGATCTATTCATCAACACGGGCTGATGGTCATTCATTCAAACCTCTTCTTGTGTTCTTTTGTCTTGTAATCCTTTTGTTCCGTAAATAAATGAACATGGAGATACTTTTTTAATCAGTTCCTTGCCTGACCAAGCAACTGACCACTGAACACGAGCACAAACCTGTGCGGACAGACATGGGGGTCATGTGGTAGGACATTGGGGATGATTTTGGACCCTCAACACTTCTCAAAGTTGAATAAAATGTCAAACTATGAATCAAGAAACATCATGAAATGTCACTTGACTTTGTCTACTGTTTCATTATTTACGCTGCATTTAACAATTAGTTTCTACTCTCGTGCGCAAAGTACTTTTTACATAACCCTTTTTAAAAAGGTTTTATTCAATCATGCATGACGTTATCAAAACATATTTGGTATCAAACGAAAGAGTATGAATTGACCTTTGATATGCCATATTGCAATAAATATAATTATGTTTATTAAATAAAATATTGCGGGTGGAAGTTGGGTTCCGCTTTTTTATAAACACCCTGTATAGGCTACACAATACTTGGCCAGTGTTTTTCGCGCACCGTGCGCACGGCGTCCGCAAGATGGCACCGCGCATTCTTTTGCGACCTAGATGTTAGAACAAAATAATGTGACGTCAATACTTCAGTACTCCATGTAGCCAAGATGCACTAACCTTTATGTAGTGGATGGAACTTGTATTTCAAAGTCAAATTCAAATTCAAATTATTGATATGCATTGTTTTACCATGTATACTTTAGATTTGTATGTTTTATTCAAGTTGTGGATTTAAAATTTAATTTGAATTTTAATTTGAATTCTGATTTACGAATCCGAATCATGCACCTTTAAAGGGATAGTTGAGTTCTGGTAAGGAGAGTACAGTTTTGGTGAAACTGAATTTTAGTAACCAAAACCTGCATCAGTACATTACAAACTAATAATTATAACTAGAAAAGAACACAAAATTACAAATGACGTAGTAAAGATCATGTTATCATTAAAAAAAGAGCCGTTAAAACGTAAGAGGGCGCTCTCTAAACACTCATCGGTTTCAACCATTTTGAATAAAATATTGTGCATGTGATGCTTTGTTGAAATAGTGATTAGATAGAGAAATAACCAACAACTATTTAGATACCTATTTTGTAGCTTTTTGAAAAGAGGAAGCATTTTTTTGAATTTTTAAAGGAACTACAGCGTCTAGATGGCCTAATTTTCGCAATTCGGCTCTCTATAAGTAATTTTTTCCCGACGAAAAAGAATTTAGCAGTCATTTCTCATGACATCAATCAATTTTGGTGTAATTAGTAAATATCTTATTGTCCTGGGAACGCCCCTTTTAAATCGCCAAAATGTGACGTCATCTAAAGACCGGAATAATGAATTAAATTCTGTAGATGACGCGTCATGACGTAAACAAATGAATTGTCAATCACACGTCGATCACGCCGCCGATTCCGGTCGCTAAATGTGGGTGGGGCGTAAACTGGCTGCTAAGTTAGACTTGGCATCAGAAAACTAGTCTTAAATCACTACTGTGTTTAATTTCATGGATTTTTCTTCGGCATACCTATGTTTCAAGTCATCAACTATGGAATAAGTGTCAAAGTACGTTGTATTCTGTAGGTCCTTTAACGGCTGGTTCAAAATTCTCTAATAAACCTGGGGCCCCAGCTTTATTACAAATTGTTATATTTAAGGATATTTCAGCCGTCTCTGAACCGATTTTGATCAAACAAAGATGATTTTATTATTTAAATATTATGCTCTTTCAAATTTTACACTCAGTTTTTCATTACCTCACAAAAAAAAAGTGGTCTAGCGCCCTCTCTACCAAAACTCAACTATCCCTTTAAAGCGCCGTTGCGCAATAATTATAACGCGACCTTGCCCATGCATGTTCCGGTATTCGGTGTTCGGTAATTTGATTGCTCGCACCTGCATGCCAAGACTCGATCGGCGACAGACTGAGAGAAGACGGCATAACACCTTTAACCCTCCGAGTACCAAAGTAAATAGCAAGAATGCACGGTATAGCGCATTTAACCGTCTGAGTGTCAAATTAAATTAAATTGCAAGAACCAGTTAGGCAAGCTCACATCAATATCTTTAGCTTTATCCCTCATTCATCATCTACAGTACATTGAAAAATAAGCTTAGTAAGTTGCCAAGTGTCTATACAATTCATGCTACATTTATTTATTAACTGTGTAAAAAAAAATGAACATAACAATAAATCCCGATAGTGTGACTTGAACCGACCGGGGCACACAGATGGGTTAAAATATTAAAGTAGATGTGCTTCGCTTTTGGCGTTATAGCCAGCTGCATGACAAACGTGTTAATCATCGTTTTGCCTAAAGTCGTTTAATCTTATACATTAAGAAAATTTCCACCTTCTAAGGACGAATGCATTTTCCATGATTATAATTATACCGTATTAGTCCTTGTAGGCTTGTACATACTTGTGTTCTACTTATGTCATGTATGTAAACGCTCGCCCATGCATATTATACTTTTTT
>JBAMJV010007995.1:0-116112 GCA_037951105.1 Echinarachnius parma | reverse complement strand
CCCCAAAAAAAAATAAAAATAAATGAATAACGATAAAAAAAAAAATTCCCTCTTTCAGGCTTGTCATGCTGATTTATACAGGGCTTGACACTTGCCCTGTTGCCCGGGGCAAGTACAAATTTATGTCGGGCAAGTACAATTTCATATATTGCTTAGTTTGGTTGCCTGACTGGGCAACTAAATTATTGGTCAACTAGGAGAGAATTTTTTTCTTCATAATGTGTAAATCTCATCTAGAAGTAAGCGAGCAAGTACGTTTTCTCTCTGGGCAAGTAAAATTTAAAAGTGTATGATTTCACTTGCCCAAATAGGCCAGTAGAGAAAAAAGTTAGTGTGGAGGCTTGGCTTTATCTATAATTAGAGAATTGTAAACTTGCGTATCTCTGTCATGATTCATGCATCCATTGATTTAAAAAGATACAGTCCAATACGTTCCAGTGGTAAGAGTTCTGGCTTTGTTGATGTTTTGATGACTTTTGTGGTTCCCCCCCCCCCCCCCCCCCCCCCCCCCCCCCGTTATTTTCTGTTTTGCCTTTATTGATTTGTTGTGACAGGCAGGTATTCTCTTGATCATGAAGGGTAATTGTGAATTGTGATGGTATGCGGGCGCTGGATCTAAAAGGCTGTAAGACCTTGGCACCATGTCAGGCCCTATGAATGTGTTGTGATGACTACCCATCAATCACTCTTGATGACAATGTCATACATGTACATTGCAGCATGGTTTAAACCTAAGAAAGGAAGGGGGTGGGGGGGGGGGAGGGCGGGTTGGTATGACAAAGAAACGGGCACGGTTTCCCCTAGGAAGGGGTTGGGGTTGGCGTTGCGCAACCCAGACCAAACATTTAATTATAGACTACAGTCTAAGAATATCAGTACTTTCCTTCATTGCATTTGTATCTTATTTTTCATTGAGGGAGCAACAGGGTAAAACTGCCCCCTGGCACCTTAGCCCTCCCCCCGCCCTCCCCCCCCACCTTTGCTAATGCAGCTGCTTGATACATGTAGGTTGTTTGTTATTGTGTTGTATAATGATTGCCCAAGTTTTTTGTCAGGAAGTAAGGTGCATGTGACTGTCATGTGATTACTTATCAAGTCCAAACTCATGTTCATATTTAGCAGTTACATGAACGTGAAAGTAACGCCCTTGGCCCCAATACTCGTTTACTTAAATACACTTCTGTTTGCCTGCTTGCCTGGGACAAGTCACGATTGATGTCGGGCAAGTACAATTTCGTTAAAGATCTAGTTGGTTGCCCAATCAAGCAACTGATATTTCTTTTCAAATAAAAGAGTAGAATGTAATTCATAACATTTTAAACTAATTTGGACGTAAACGGGCAAGTAAATTTTCTCTTTGGGCAAGTAAAATTTGAACATTTATGAATTTACTTGCCCGAGTGGGCTAGTAGAGAAAAAAAGACACATTTTTTGCAATTATACCATTTAGATCAATATGCACATTTGATTTCTTGCAAGTGGTAAAAAGTTAGTAGTACCCAACCAAAAAAATACACGGGGGCAAAGGGCGATTCGCCCCCGATACCTTTGGAATTGCCCCCGTGAGCCACGGCACGGGGGCGGAAAAAAAAATTAAAAAAATAAAAATAATAAATATTTTTTTCTTTACATCTTTTTGCATGATCGGAAAGCGCCAGAAACGTACCAAACATGGCATAATCAGATAGATCACATGATAATCATTTATTAGACCCTTGAGCAGTGAAAACGATGTAAAAAAAAAAAGAGCCCCCGTGAGCCCCAAAATAGCCCTCGTGAATAATTTCACGAGGGCGTTTTTCTCTCTCAAAATGTTCAAAATCACCGTCGTGAAAAAAAAAAGTATTTTTTTGGTTGGTAGTACCTGCTGTAAGTTTTCCTTTCTGCAACTCAAAACAATCATGAGTCCAAGTATAATGTGAGTGTACTATGGGTTTCAGTGTAATATCGTGCAAGAGTAAGGTATAGCCAATTAAATGTCATGACTGATCACGTACAAGTTATTTTTAGTGCTGAGTCTGCCAGTTGTTGATGCAGGTTATGATGCAGCTTATTACCTGAACAGACATTTCATTAAAGGGGTCTAGTAACATTGTCCAAAACCAAAACAATAACTTAGAAACTCTAGTGGTTCTCTCATACCTTTTGTATATTTGTATGACAGGTTTTGGGGGTTTTTCCCTTTCCGGGTAAAAGATAATAACAAATGAAGTGTTCAGAGTTTTAATTATCCACTGGAAAGTAAAAATGTGTACAAAGTCAGTGCAATGAGTAAGAAAATATCACTTTGCATTTTCTCTCATTACAAGGCCATATATATACAACATCCATTAGTACTTGAAATTTTTGCAAATTACTTAGTTAGAATATCAGATCACAGAAAATACACATTTTATCAACCATTCATCACTTATTGCACCTGTCAACAATATACTAAATCCTTTAAAGGCCCTCTTTATTCCTCTGACCTGATTATTTGTCACGTTATTGGCTTATTCAATGACACATTTATGATGAAACAGAAGATTGAAAAATATGACTACTTTAAATAGTTAAAAAAGATAGCAAATACATGTATATGGTAAAAGAACAGCAATAGTATCAAACTAATACATTTTGATACAATGTACATGTACTTTGTCAAATCACTTGGAACTTTGACACATTTTGTACCCTGTTGTTTAACTTATGAAAACAATAGGAATGAAATGGGTTTTGATTTTTCAAATGTCTCCCTTCTTATGGGGAAATTTAAGATTTAATTGAAGAGTGTTCCCGAACGATGTTCTGACTGAAGTGATTATACATTGTAATTGTTATTTATAAGCTGTTTAAAAAAACTTGATTTGAAATCAAATGAATCAACCATTCATATCAATCAATAACTAATTTATCTTTGCTCTTTTCTCTTCCCCTTCCAGTTGCCCACCAAGGACGTTCCTTCCAGCCCTGTGCCGAATCTTCCTGGACGAGCATGCTCCTGACAATGTTCTTGAAGTCACGGCCCGTGCCATCACATACTACCTGGACGTATCGGCCGAATGTACGCGCAGGATCGTAGCAGTGGACGGTGCGGTGAAGGCTCTGTGCAGTCGACTGGTCGTAGTGGAATTGTCATGTCGCACCAGCAAGGACCTGGCCGAACAATGTATCAAGGTATGCCTTGCACTTGCCTAAGTTATTGCTTGTTTGTTTGTCAGTCTACAGTATATACGTGTATGTATGTCTTTTTATATGTTTTCAGTATGTATTGGGGTGCATTTATCTTCTTTAGCTAGTTAAACCATTTTCATGCTGCCCTTACCGAAAAACTGCACATTTTTCAGCTTTTAAATTGGTGATGCTTATCGCATCTGAAATGGCATTTGTGTTTATTAATTTCAAAAATTTGCCTTGAAAGATATTTTGAAATGCTGATTATGGGTAAATATAAGTTGCTGAGAGCACACAGTTCTATTAGTTCATGGCAATAAATCTTAGCTTCAGTTTGGCTCCAGAAATGAGTTAAAGATATTTGTCCTAATGATAAAAGGCTGTTGAAAAGAAAAATATGACCTATATGTGGCATATAGAAGAAAGATATCACAGAATCGGTTACAAAAGGACATGTTGTGGCAAACATCAATATTTATCGTCGGTTGAGAAAGAGAAGGGCTCTAAGTCACATTTTGTACTTCTGAGATAATCATGCTTGAAGTTTTATTGCTTTGTAAAAACCATATTCAGCTGTATTTTACTTTTGATGAATATTTCCTAAATAAGGATCAATTATAAGCTGAAAAATTACCACCACTTTTAGTAGGCAAGTGGTATGCAGAACTCAATGTAGCCCAAAGTTGACTCGACGCCTTTCTCGCTCGCACCCGATGATATTGACCCTGGAGATGGCATTCATCCAGCTGACATGAGATATGGAACCATTTCTCTGAAGATTTCTATTGAAGTGCTTCATCGTACACATACATGAAGGTTTTTTTTTTAATGAAAGAATATGTCTAGGGTTGGCGGGGTAAGATTGGAGGAGGCATTGCAATATTCTCTGAGTGCTATATCAGGATATTGCTCTCTATGATGTACTGTAAACAAGCTGTCATCTTTTCTTGTACATACTGTACAAGTGCATATCGTCGGGTGAGAGTGAGATGGGCGTTAAGTCCATTTTTGGCTTAATCGAGTTCTGCATGTACCACCTTGTAGGTTGGAGCTTTTTCTATGTGATGCCACATTTTCAGATGATAATTATTTATAATTTGGGGAATATTTATCGAAAGAAAATCAAAAGAGTACTAAATAAGGTTTCTACTTAGACCCCTCCGAAGTACAAAAAGTGGCTTAGCGTCCTTTCTCAACCGAATCTTTGTAGGTTAGGCAACATTTCCAATTATATTCATACCCCAGCTGGTACGTAAATTTAATGGGCGACTTCATACTGCAATAGTCTTTTCCCCAGCCATTTAACATTTTCCAATAATATATAAATGAGAAACTTGAATAAAAAAGCAAAATAATTGTACAGTCACTTTTTTGGAACGTGTATGATTATGAAGAAGAAAACATGAAAACATTGCAGAAGTAACTGGGGGAATAATCTGTACAATCTTTGAAGCAATGAGCTCAAATCTGACAAGAAGGTCTCAGAAGTTCAGATGTTTTGACCCGACTGCTAATTATTCTCATTCACACAGTGAGTCACTCGCTTATTTCTCATCTTTTAGTGGAGTGCATTTTGTATACTAAAATGTGACTTTCATTGGTTTTTGTTTTGGTCATGGATAGTTTCAAGGCTTCAATGAATCCGTATATGTTCGATAATGCAGTTGACATTTGCTCTCGTGGGAGATTATCATAGCAAAGTAAACAAGTTCTAATGCAAGTTAATGCAAAATTGCAGGTTTTATTGTGAAGGTACCGGCATTAATCACACATTTTTTTCTCATAAATTTGTCTAAGAAGAGTTAAAAAAAGAGAAATTATTGTTTAAAATTGTGTTTCTTGCATTTAAATAGCATCCTTGGAAATGTAAAAATAATTTAATGATAGTATTGTGATATATCAATGTTTACAACAAAATTTGTTCCCCAAAAACGTACACGTATGTGTTGAAAAAGTTGAAATTATAAATTGCAATTATGCAACTTTGCAAGTTTTAGTGTATCATTAGTTCTCTCATAATAGAAGTATAATATTGAGGGTTATTTGTGGCCATCATTATAATGTTTGTTTTTTAATCTTTCTCTAGGTGCTAGAACTCATGTGCACCTGCAAGCCCGGGGCAATGTTCGAGGCCAGAGGTCTACACTACCATGTACAAACAAAGTGTTACAAATATTGAGATTTATATTAATGATATTATACTGTTATCATTGCAAATTTTAGTGTAACATTTGTACAAACTCATTTGTATCTTGTTTTTCCGTCCGTTGATAGGTGCTAGAACTAATGTGCACCCGCGAGTCCGGGGCGGTGTTCGAGTCCGGTGGTCTACACTGCGTTCTGACTTTCATCCGGGATAACGGCTCCATGATCCACAAGGATACGCTACACTCCGCGATGGCCGTCGTCTCTCGTCTGTGCGGCAAGATGGAGCCATCGGACTCCTCCCTGGAGACCTGCGTCGAGTCTCTCTCCACCCTCCTCAAGCACGAGGACGCAACTGTAAGTACACACTAATTTCAACCATCTTACCTGAACTTGGTGGCTCATCTGTCTTAATGCAAGGGAGGTCGTGGGTTTCGGTCTACGGACGGGACTGTAGTAGTCCTACCGCAGTCCTTTTTGTGACTACTAGTACCCAAGAAAGAATACCAACAGTCCTTTTCAAGACTATCCACACGATCCCTTTTTACTGAGTAACATTAATGTTATGAATTGGGCATGTTTAATCCTTACTATGGGTGAACCATTGGATGTTTTTTAATGTTAGAACCATTATGTAAGAACCAATGGCTTTTAATTACTTGACCCAGTTAGAGTAAAAATAACAACCATTTCTTGAACTAAAACATTTGTCATCAAGATTTATTTAGAAGTTGAGTCTTTTATATCATTGTTACTACCAATTTGTACAGGATATTTATATTTGTAACCTTGAATATGTGCATTTTTAAAAAGAAAGTTATAAGAAAAATACAGTTCTAAATCTGATATTTTCATGTCTTAATTTGATTTTGTTTTTGTTTTTTAACGACTGTTCATCGCATACAGTTCATTGAAAACATCATGTACATGTAAAAACATCTATCAGCTCTACTGTATACTTTAAAAACTGAAATTAATAGACATTCCTGGGGAGACGAACTGTAAAATAGTTTCCATATTTGGCAGCCAGAGGTCATGATTCCCCATACCTTTGTTTCCCAAGTATATATTGGATCCACGCAGGAAGCCCATGATTGGATGTTTTTCTGCTATTAAAGGGGACCACCAGGCAAAGAATAACACATAATTATATGTTCTGGTACCGTTTTGTGATATCAACTAGATACCCAACATTTTGCGAAGGGTTGTGTAATTCATAAACAAAGCAATTAATTTCCACCACTTACGGAACCACTACTATTTCCTGGTTCCATACGGGCCAAACATTTGCGAGTGCGCCAATGCTATTCACGCGTACGTTTGTAGACTATAGAATCCCGGGCGATTCGTTCGCTCTGCACACATTACTCATTAGTCTTTGCAATTCAGACCGCATGAACGCGTGCTATGGAATGGTGATGCGTTTTCTAATTATATATTTTTTTCTGGAAACATATTTTTGTGAACTTGTTGATGGAATGGAATACTAAAGATGTTACCTTTCATTTATAAGAATATTATTTTTGGTTGGTGGTACCCTTTAAACTGTAAAGCACTCTGGAGGCTATTTGCAGACATTCACATTGAGCAGCTGGAAGAGAATTAAGGACATCTTTGCTTCGTTTGTTTGGCTATTTTAAGAAATAATATATTTTCAGCTACATGATAGATTATGCTTTGATTATAAAGATGTTTTCTTTGATTCATTTGTTATTGTACTTCTAAAGGAGCTATTTTAAGAAACCCATAATTTTGCTGTGATAGATAGCCTTCTGTGCCATTATATGAAATTTGTAATTCACAGTATGTTCAAGTAGCAGATTTATTCATGAAAGTCTGAATGCATCTCTTTATTGCACCATTTCCAGCTAGTTAATAAGATTATTATGATTCAAAGACATATTGTTGTGTGATACTGTTTTGTTTATCACAATATTTTTTGCTTTTACACTAGGCTAGTATTGCAGCTAGGTTAGGCCAAAAAAAAAAATTTGTTTGATTGGCGTAACGGGCAACCAAAAATTAGGGTAGGTCGGTCGGGATTTTTTATTAATTTTTTTTTTACTTTTTTTTTATATGCAGATATGCATGCTGGCCCTGGCCGGCGGCATAAACATTGTACATGCATGCGCTGCATAGGTACCGCGGGGTATTCGGTACCGCGTATACGTACGGTACATTGCATGTACTGTATACAGTATATTCGCGCCTTCATCGCCTCGCGGGGAAAAGGCGATATCGCAACACTTCCGGGTTTTTAGTGCAGCAAATATATCGATCGCAAATGCAGCGCGATACTCAGGCGATAGCAATTTTTTCGCTTCGATATACATAACGATATTGATCGCAATCGGCAAAAACATCTAGGGTCGGCGGTATTTTTAGGGACGGGCGGGTTACGCCAATCCAACAATTTATTTTTTATGGCCTTATGGAAAAGTAGGAATACTTTATATAGTTTTATTGTTGCACTGGAATATTAGAAATTAATGCTTTAGAGGAGAACTTTACAAATTGTTTGTATTCAAAGACTTACCTTTACCTTTTCTGTTTGTGCATTTTGATTGTATCTCAAGTTTCAGTTCACACTTGTGTGAAGTATGAGAGTTCATTGATTCATTATTAGCTTAATTGTGATCTACTTAAAGCAACTTTAAATAAGAAATATTTTTAGCTGTTAAGATTAATTATGTGTTTTTATAATACTTGTGTAAGAATCCACTTGGCTATTCCAAGTTACTTGATTTCACAGCCCTGTAAATATTAAAAGTCCGACCAAGAAGTTATTTGTGTGTGCATGGCTGCTCAGAAGTAATCTTCGATTGATTCTTGGTAAACAAAAATGTTTTCTGAGGCTGTTTTGATAATTGCATCTAGATGAATGAAATTGAAATTAAAATCCTGGGCATCTTTGATATGAAAATATAATTCATTCTTATAATAGTCCCAACTTCCATGTATTTAAGTTGCTATTGTTTGCTACACCTCATTGTACAGGGGTCACGGATGCATTTCTTTGTTGTTTTGTATCACCCAAACTTACCCGGTACAGTATGTGTGGAAGTATACCAATCCATGCACATGTACATGTAAAAGATACTGTTCACGCTGTACCTACTGTAACAAAAGCACGCATGTGGCTGTTCTAAAATTAGATCTCTCCCCCCTAGGTTTATGAAATATTTTCTTAAAATATCCCATTCTTGATTGGGTCCAGGACGTTGTTGTAATGAGTAGAGCTGTAATCTTTACCGGCCTAGGATTATGTGCGTGTTAAACGTTCATGAATGTATGTACAGGATGCAAACATGCATGAATGATTAATGATCTAAGTGAATGTTCTAGAATTTGAGATTTGTGGGTACAGTGAAAAAAAAAAAACTTATATTTTTTTGGTAAAAATATGCATTGAAAAGTGGGAATTTTGTATGTTGTTTGAAATGTTCATGATTATATTCTGTATTGGTGTACATGAAGTATAAGATTTTTCTTTCTCTTGCCATGTTACACATCTTTCCACAAATCAAAATAAATAAGAATAAACCTTTGTGTACATGTACAATTGTGTGTTGAATACAAATTTTGAATACAAATTTCAAGCTTTATATTTGCTATGAAAAATGTGTTACCAATTTGTTTTTTCTCCAAATACCTGTTATGGATAAATATACATTACAACAAAACACAACACATTTCCTTTGTCCTTCACTGTAATAAGTCAAGACATTATAAAACACAAAAACAGATCTCTGCATGAAACCAGTTACAATTTAAATTTAAAAAACTAACCCTGTACATTCCTAGAAAAGATTTTTACGGGATCTTTTTGTTTTGTTCAGTTTTTATTTTCAGCTTAATTGTCTGTAGCGCTGCCATATCACAAACGCCCACTAATATAATATTTTTTATTGCAAATGGGTCTGTAATCGAACTGTTATTGTTCCTTTCTATTTTGTACAGGTTGCTGATGGTGCCCTTCGTTGCTTCGCGTCCCTCGCCGACCGCTTCACGCGACGCGGCGTTGACCCTGCGCCCCTGGCCAGACACGGCCTTACCCCAGAGCTACTGGAGCGCCTGGCCCACTGCGGCCAGCTGGCTGCATTCAGTTCGGTCAACACACCGGGCAACACCCCTAGGGGCGCAGCCGGGGCTACGCCCGATGCTAAGAGCAACCCCAACATCTCCACAGTCATCAGCCTCCTGTCTACACTGTGTAGGGGCTCACCCACCGTCACCCATGTAAGTTTTTATTCAGCTTTGATTTTCCTTCTAAAGTCTCTTGAATCTGTTGTGCTTATAATGACCTTCATTCAAGCATTTTTTTGGCCATCTCTAAAATTGGTACAATGCAATGCACATGTACCATCACTTTTTAAGCAGTAGACCAAAATTCACCCCCAAACCATACAGAGCAACACCCCTAGGGGCTACGCCAAATGCTAAGAGCAACCCTATTCTCTCTACAGTCATAAGCCAGGGCTCGACACTCGCACTGGCCCGCTGGCCCGTGGCCAGTGAAATTACACTTTGGGCCAGCAAAAATGTATAATAGTCACATTTTGGTGGCCCGATTTGGCATGCAGATTTTCAACTCGACTTTGACAATATTTAAAAAGTCTTATTTTCTTCCATGTCATGCTTCATCTATAATCACAGGTTTGATCAGAAAATAGTGATATTTTGAATAGCAAAGAGTTTACTCATGATATTACATTTTCGGGCCAGTAAATTTTTCTTTCGGGCCACCAGAAAGGGGAAGAAATTATTTCACTGGCCCGACTGGGCCACTGACAAAAAAGTTAGTGTAGAGCCCTGCATAAGCCACTTGTCCACACTGTGTAGGAGCTCACCCACTGTCACCCATGTATGTAAGTCGTGTTCAGCTTGGCTTTTCTTTAGTCTCTTGACTCTGTTGTGCATTATATTTATGGCTATTATTGAATTGATAATTATATTGCGCTTTAAATTTCATCTTATTTGTTAGTGTTAATTCTCTCTTTATCATTCTATTTGACATTGTGTGATTGTATTATGTTACGTAAGCATGTTATGTAATTATCCTATAGATATTATAGGTTAAAGCACATTGAGCCCCATTGTATTGGTCTATAGAAGCAGCATTTATTATTTATTTATTTATTTATTTTTAAAATTGTTAAATTCCAGAATGGTTGTTCTATCAGTGGTTGAAACACTTGTTTTCTACATCATTATTATTATTAGTAGTAGTAGTGTTTTGATTATTATAATTCTTGATTATATGCCCATCATTTAAGCAATTTTGGGCCGTCAATCTTTATGTGTAGTTGTTTTGTCGAGTGTTTCATGCTTCCATCATATTTGATTATTGCCTCAGGCCCGTATTCAAGTACCTTTCACTGTGATTAAGAATTTAGACCATTGCAAATTGTGTTTATTCATTTCTACTATTATTTCCTGATTGTGTTTTGAAGAAATAAGTACTTGAAGAGCGCAATAACAAATAAAATGAAATTTGTATTTTTGCATTGTCAGAGGCCTGTTAACCTGTTGCTTGTCTAATTCTCTACTTCCCATAGAGTTAATACATAGTGGTCCAGGTTCTCATGTGTAATGAAGTTACACTAGAATACAGGATAAAATATTTCCATGTTTGGTATCTGAGAACTTTATGGCATAGTAGAATATGCAAACGAAAATAGGAAAATCTACATGTACCATCACTTCATCAGCACAAGACAAAAATGCATGTGAAGGAACATGATATTTTAATCACCCGTTTTATATCTTAGTGTATACCAACTAAAAAACAGAACATCTACCATCACTTTATATAACATGTAGTAGACAAAATACATGACAAAAATAAGTAACATGATATTTTACTAAACAGTAATGACAATTTGAAGTAACATGATATTTTAACAATAAATTGTTTGTGTAACTTCCTTCATTGTCTCCTGAAATGAAATGTAGAAGTGAATAAAGATCTTCATGAAATATTATACAGATATTGACTGTCTAGAGGGGCAATATAACATTTGAGATCCTCGAGGGAAGTTATATTTTTGTCGAGGGACATATTTTTCCGAAGCGCATAGCGCTGAGGAAGAATATAGTATTCCGAGACAAAAATATAACTCCCCAAGGGAAATGAAATGTTATATGGTTCCCGAAGGAAAAAGTCAATATCTGTTATATTATGAAGACCTATATAGATACAAATCAAGATAAATAGAAATTTGGTGTTGAAATAAAATTATGGACAAGGGGAAATCATGAAATTAAATCGAAATCCTTCCAGTAGAACAGACGTGTTGTTATCGAAATGCTGCGCAAAATGCTCCTTTATTCGACCTTCCTGTCAAATTTACTTTCGGATCGCGCAATCTTTGTAGAAAGCCTGACAACGCTGCGCGTGCCAGGATGCTAATACGCGCAAAATTGTTCATTGTCATACCTATTGTTACGTCATACCTCTGGATATAACGGCGTTATATTCAGAGGTATGACATAATTTACGTCATGAATGAAAATATAACGCTTCTCATCCTTGTAGCATAGTCACGTGACAGCATTTTGACCAATCGCTCATCAGTATCTATATAGGTCATATAATATAGAACTTCACCCTACCCCTACATTTTAAACATTGCTAGAAATTATTTGTCTTCTTTGTGGCCTAGTCAGGCAAGTAGAAATCCATTTTGTTCACATTTTAATCGCCCCAAACGTGAATCTGATGGCCCTAAACAAAGAAAAAAAATATCAGAAGTTCTGCCCTTTTGGAAAGTAAATTAACCGTGATGATTTTAAGGATATACATTCTAGCTTTATACAAATGTATTCCAAGCTTTATCATTTATGGTTTGCTTTTTTTCTCAATTCTTTATTACTCAGGATTTACTACGATCTGACTTACCAGCGTCTATTGAGAAGGCTCTCATGGGAGACGAAAGGTAAGCTATTTCGGGGGGGGGGGGGGGGGGGGGGGGAGAATTGTTTCCTTTATCATTGTATATTGCAACAGATTTCCAATGTTGATAATTTCATTGTTAATAGTCGTGAAATGTGAGGGTACATGGAGTATTTGTACTGTGTAGTAACAATAGAGTTTTTATTCAATGTTGATTTTATACTTATTCTTGTTTATTTATGGATACCGGGTACACACATTCAGTTGTATCCTATCCTGCATGCAATTTTGTAGCTGATCATTTTATAATAAGATAATCAAATCATTTTTAATAATCAGTAAAAAAAAAATAATAATAATAATTCAAGATAATGTTAATAAATCACAGCAATGTATGACATTTTAGGTATTGGATCAAAGATTCTTGGCTATGCAGAAGTAGTGCTGTTGACGAGTCACGGGTACCCGGGTCCCGCCGAAAAATGTTGAGTCCCGGGCGCAAAAATCAATACTCGATATCCCGAAGAAAAAAAAGCAAAAGTCCCCTCATTGAACGCAAGAGTTATCAAGTTCATTTCAACATGTTTTCCCAGCTGGCGTGACATGCCGATAGCGAAATCAACAAATGGGTAAATTTTGGGTACCCGTGACTCGCCCTGAAAATTTAGCGCGAGTCCCGGGAGGTAAATACTCCCGAAATCGACACCTCTATGCAGAAGTGAAAATTTATCCCATTTTCATTGAATCTGTAGTACAAATGAATATTCATGCTCAATATACATGTATATGAAATACCCATAAATTACTTTTGATGACAGGTGTGTGTTGGATACAATGCGCCTGGTTGATCTGCTATTGGTTCTCCTGTTTGAGGGGCGCAAGGCCCTCCCCAAGTCCAGCATCGCCCCTCGGCTACGCAGCAGCGCCACGGGCCTGCGTCGCCTGGACAGCGCCGGGGAACGCACCCACCGCCACCTCATCGACTGCATACGTAGCAAGGACACGGACGCGCTCATCGATGCCATTGATACTGGAGGTAAGATTGATACACAGTCAGTACTTTGGAAGTCATGTTTGGGGACAAAAACATCTGAGCAAATGAAAAAGGTTTGATAAGATATATATTTGTTATAGTTATTGTTATTTAAAGTACAATTGTTATAATGTATGCAAAACTTTCCTTTCTTACAGCGCATAGTGACTTATGTGATATGCGCGTTAAGAATATGATACAAAAAAGAATGCAAAACAAATGCTCATTCCTGATTTAATTTGGTTGATTTATTTATAGTTTTACAAATTATCAAAGCAACTTTAAATTCTTCAGCAAATTATCATTCAGTATCATTTTGAATGTATCAGGTGTTTTACTTCATTTATTTTTAATTGATTTAATTCTGTAGTGCTTTTTACTGTTTTCCCTTGATTTCTTCATGGTCACAATTTGTATGTAGTATGAGGAACTGAAATTGTCATCTATACAGGATATAGACATTCATAGACATGGAAAAATGACACCGCAGCAGTTTATTTACAGTTTATGACTCATGCCAGTCATTTCCATTTGAACTAAATTTGATGATGAGCAATGATATTGAAACACATACATGGTTGTGATAAAAACTTAGAATTATAACCACAAAGTGATTATGGTCATGAACGATTTGTTTCCAGAAATGATTTATGTTAATAATGGATGTTAATCATGGCTGATTATGTAAATCAATGGATGTCTTTTGTATATTTACATATTGTAGTTTGTTGTTTCTCTTTTAATCCTTCTTGAAAATACATTTAAGGAGAGTTGTTTCCATCCTGTCCTACTACTCATTTTCTTTATCTTGGTCTTTTTCATGTGCTTTGAGCACCTTATCAGGTGGATAGTCAATTATTTGTATTCAATATTAAATGAAAATATGATGTTTGAGAGTCAATAGAGGGCCTAAATTTTTGATCCTAGCAGAATCTTCTTCAGAGGCTAAATGACCCAAATATAATGTTTGTGTGTATGTGTGAGGATTTGTGTGTGTCCTACATTAAAAATTGAAGTTAGTGTTTGGTATTTCTACCGGTTTCACTGATCTGACATTGTACACCATGAATATCAACATAATTATCATTATTTAATGTTGATAATAAATCAAATCAAACAAATTTGAATGATGCAATATATAAAACATGTATATTGGCCAAACAATATGTTGTAAAACATAATTTTTTTTCTCAAAAGATATGAATAATTAAATATCAATCCAACATCCAATAAATGTAGCAAGGGAGCACTAACAGTAAATAGTGTAATTCTGAGATTTGAATGGTAAATTGTTTTTTATTTGCAGTGGAAGTCAATTACATGGATGATGTTGGTCAGACGTTGCTCAATTGGGCTTCGGCTTTTGGAACCCAAGAAATGGTGAGTCCAATTCCATATTTTGGTTGTATTTCTCTTTCATTTTTATATGTTTTTTGCGTTCGCCACGCAAATTAAACAACTAAATGATGTATGATTTTGTCCAACTTACTGTTGTCTTGCTACATGTATGTATTTGATTATCTTTCATTAAATTACATTTTCATGGTCATATCAAATTATCTTATATGATAAGATATTTTTCAAACTTATCGTTGTATTGCTACATATTAGACCCCCCTTCTTGATATCATATTTGTTCATTATATCCACCTATCAACATTCCATATAGTCAATTTCTTTTTTTGTCTTTGTCTAATAGTTTCATAAAATAAAACAAATTGAATGCAAAGTTATTTGCATCGAGCATCATTTCAAATACTTTTCTGCCAGTTTGTGATTATTGTGCATGGGGCTCATTTTCTGTAGATTTGTATTTAGATTATGCTGAAGTGATATTTTTTTAATGGCTGTTCTTTATCATATGGGCAATTCCACGAAAAAGTGGACATGAACTCAAAAAAACAATTGGCTCTATTTCAAATCCTATTGACTTTTTCTGGATTATTTTTCCGTACAACATGATCCTATGATTATATCTTTCAGTTCACATGATATTTTCAATTCTCGGGTGTCTCCTTATAGGAGAAACGGAAACCATACATGAAACTCCACACATGGGATTACCCTGTGCAAATTTCAGGAAAATCCTTATATTTTCCAAATTTTCGGGTATTTTTATTATTAAAGGCACCAAATTTGATGACTGATAATCAAAGTACCTTTTCAAATTAAAATTTCAGTCTTTTCAGTGCTCTAAAGTATATTTTTATGCCTCCGCAACGAAGTAGCCGGAGGCATTATGTTTTCGGGTTGTCCGTCCGTCCGTACGTACGTACGTACGTCCGTACGTACGTCCGTACGTCCGTACGTCCCGTTCTCGTGATCGCGTTATCTCAAGAACCGATTAACGGATTTTCACCAAACTTGGGTCATGTATGTATCTTGGGGGGCCAATGATCTGATAAGATTTTGGGGTCATGAGGTCAAAGGTCAAAGGTCACAGAGCTCATTATATATGCAAAAATAGCTCGTGATCGCGTTATCTCAAGAAGGGATTGACAGATTCTGACCAAACTTGGTACATGTATGTATCTTGAGGGGCCGATGATCTGATTAGATTTTGGGGTCATGAGGTCAAAGGTCAAAGGTCACAGAGCTCATTATATATGCAAAAATAGCTCGTGATCGCGTTTTCTCAAGAACGGATTGACTGATTCTGACCAAGCTTGGTACATGTATGTATCTTGGGGGGCCAATGATCTGATTAGATTTTGGGGTCATGAGGTCAAAGGTCAAAGGTCACAGAGCTCATTATATATGCAAAAATAGCTCGTGATCGCGTTATCTCAAGAAGGGATTGACAGATTCTGACCAAACTTGGTACATGTATGTTCCTTGGAGAGCCAATGAACTGATTAGATTTTGGGGGTCATGAGGTCAAAGGTCACAGGGCTCATATGTAAAAGTAGCTTGAGATTGGAAATCTCAAGAACTGAATATCAGATTTCAATCCAACTTGATACCTGAATGTATAATAGGGAACAATTGTAGTCATTAGACTTTGGGGTCATGAGGGCAAAGGTCAAGGTCACTTATAGCTCATAATTGTGATACGTCAAGATCTAAAAGACAGAGTACCATCAAAATTGAGTTGACAGAATTAATTCTGTGTACATGTACATGTTGATTTGGGCTTGACATAAATCAATTGCGTAATGGCGGAGGCATCATTTTCGACTGCGCGCAGTCGAAGATCCATCTAGTTTAATTAATCAAATCCTCCAGACAAACTGTAATGTCCGCGACGCTGAAAAATGTAATGTCCGTGACGCAACGTTTTGTTGTCTAGATCACATATACCTGGCCCGTTTCGCAAAATCCAACTTGGATTCAATTCATCATTGCCTTGTCTATAATTGAATACCTAAATCACCTTTGTGAGGTCTCAGAACTCACAGATTTTTGCAAAGATGTATATGGATGCAAAAAGTCATGTCCAAAAAATGTAATGTCCGTGACGGCGCACATTTTGCAGAATTACTCAGTTATGAATTGGATAAATGTTCTGAAACTTTGTTTGCATACTTAACCAGGCTATTGCTTTGTAATCAAAATTGAAGTTAGACATTAGGTAGAGGTATGAATTAGTAGTGGCATTGGAAAGTCATGAAAATACTGTCTATTTGTAATGTCCGTGACGCTGGAGTTGCCCATATATACTGTACAATACAACATTTAGTTATTACTACATTAGAAAATGTGACTTGAAATCTTGTTTAAATTTGTGTATTATTCATCGTTATTCATGTTTATGAATTGATTCAGTAATATATCAAAAACAAACAAATCCACAGTTATGTTGAGTTTATTTTAAGATATTAAAAGTGATTCACCATTAGGAAGAAAGCATGTTAATGCAGATTCACAATTATTTTGTACTTGTCAAGGACAATTCCTGTATTCATAAGAAGTGTAAGAATCTATTAATAATCTTGTTCATTTGTATGGATTCATAATGTTGGTTCTGGGATGGAAACTCTTGCATAGTATCATGATCCTGTGAACAAAATATGCATAAAATGTATTATTGCGTGGAAAGGAGAAGATACTCTGTAAAAAAAAAAGAAGAAAAAAGAAGAAAATGATGGATCTTCTGTAAATCCTATTGGTTCGTATAAATTGGTAATTCTGATTTGCCCCAGGTGGAATTTCTGTGCGAGCGAGGAGCGGACGTCAACAGGGGACAGAGATCATCCTCGCTTCATTACGCTGCGTGCTTCGGCAGACCGCAGGTTGCCAAGGTAACGTACATGTACGGGATTGATCATTGGATGCGTGTGATGGGAGGTGGGACTCCCGTGGGAATACTCTTTGCACACCTTCACATGTGTGTGCCTGTGCAGAATACTTTGTTTTCATCTCATTTGTAGACATGTATGTCTAGTTTTTTTATATATCTCTGTCACCGAGGTGCAAAATGATCGGGAAATAATTGCTAAATCCACAGTTCTATTAGTGTCCATTTGTTAAAAATAGATGACATGGTGAATTGGATATCTCCACACCTTCATGTTTACATGTTTAAGCTTCAAAGAATTTAGTGTTTATTTAATTTAATGACATCTACATGTAAGGATAAAATGCATTTTTAAATGTTTTTACAAGAAAGAAGACAAAATGCTGATAACGTGACGTATATTATTCCCATTTGTTATTGATTGCTTTATAAACTAGAAAATCATCCTCAATGTTGGTCATAATTATGGCTGATTTTCATTAAAACAGGTCATATTCATAGAAACGGGATAGGTGGTTGAATAATGATTGAATGAATTATCAAAAGTAGAAATTGATTAAAAACATTTCTGAAATTAATTTATTATTTTGTTTGAAACAAATTTAAATGAATGGAATTCAATGGATGTATTACAGAATTAGCAAAGGGGAAGAATTCATAAATCTATCATAGATGAGTGAAGAATGCATTTATGAATGCATTTATGAAAATTACATGAAAATGACACTGAATGTGAAAAGAGTGAAATCATAAGTCCAGGGCTAGAAATGGTTGAATTGTATCCATATAAATACAGTAACAGAAATATAAATATTTTCACGAGTTTAAAAGCCTTCCATGAATTTCTAAGCCTCATCCCTGATTGAATATTCATGACTTTCAGAGGCATGGCCAAATTACTTCATTGTAGGCAGAAGTTGCATTTATCTATACAGACAAAAGCGATCTTCCGCCTGCGATGACCTCACATGCATTATCTGTAATGCGGCCAGCAGTCAGGGAAATTTGAGGGGGGGGGGGGGCGTTCCCATAGGTGATGTTGGAGTTAGGTTTTCTTTTAGATACATATGTACAAATAAAAACTCATCATATGTGGATTCTCTGTAGAAAATTACTAAAGTCAATCCATTTGTAAAAATCTGTGCCATTGCGATGATAGGACCACTCTAACAAATGTGTTTTAACGTTATATATTTTGTTATCAATCTAGACTCTGCTACGCCACGGTGCTAACCCAGACCTGCGGGATGAGGACGGAAAGACTCCACTGGACAAGGCCAGGGAGAGGAACGATGAAGGTCACAGGGAGGTGGTCACCATCCTACAGTCACCTGGTAAGTGGATGCAAAAATGACTCCTCCCCCCTCCCCTCCAAAAAAACATGTTAATATATGCCCCATCTCACAACCTCACAACCTCCCCCCCCCCAAAAAAAAAAAAAAAAAAATAAAAAATATTAAAAAAAATATTTAAAAATAATAATAAAATGAATAAATGAAAAAAAAAAAAAAAAAAATTGAAATTAAAATTAAAATTAAAATTAAAATTATTATTAAATTTTTTTTTTTTTAAATAATAAATAAATAAATAAAATAAAAAAGGAACAATGAGGGTCACAGGGAAGCTTGACCATCCTACAATCTCCTGGTGAGAGGATGCAAAAGTGCTTTTACCCCCTCACCCCTCCCCATCTTCCCTTCCAAGTACATGCATGTCATAACATCATTCCTCTTATTGACACATGAGTGATTTGGGTTCTACACAAGGCCAGGGAGAGGGACCGGGTCACCATCCTACAGTCTCCCAGTGAGTGGATTCAAAAGTCTTGTACACCTCCTACCCCCACCCCCCCCCCCCCCCTTCCCACCATTGCGCTTTAGAGTATTATAGATCTTGACTTCTTTCAAATAATTCAGATGATTAAGTAAGTAATGCAAATGATAAGATAATGATAAAATATAAAATATTTATAATAATTTTCATGATTTTCCTTCCATACAGGCGAGTGGATGGTGCCGGTGTCATCGACAACGGAGTCGACGATCACGAGTACGGAGGAGATGAGGCACGAGGAGGGGGACAGGGAACCCAAGGGGGACCCAGAGATGGCCCCCGTCTACCTCAGGAAGATGCTGCCTATCTTTGCACAGGTCTACAACAACACCATGATGCCTTCTGTCAGGTCAGGCTCTTTAAACAAAATATTTCTAAAATTTGGAAAATGTATTAAGAAACAAGTTAGGATGTATGTGATGTATGTGTCAGTAGATGAAAGATAGATCCTTGTCTACCTCAGGAAGATGCTGCCTATCTTTGCACAGGTATACAACAACAACAACAACAACATGGTGCCTTATGTCAGGTCAGGCTCTTTGTAGTGAGATTAAAAGAAGGACAGAAGTCAAAGTGGGATTTTGTGTGTGTAGTGCTGCATAGATGGAGATGTAACTAAAGATGTTACATAGATGACAAATGTTTTTTTTTTTATGCTGAATTCAAATATTTAATATTGTAAGCAGTATTGGACTGAGCATGTTATGCTTCGGTTTTATTATAATGTTTTTTAAATGCAAGCACAATCAGTTCATATCAAGCAAGCAATACCCTCTCTCTCAAGGTCAAATGAATGTTCCTTGTTTGCCCTATTTCTGCTTAAATCTCAGTAACTTAACTGTCTGGTCTACACCAATTTGGTCTACTCCCAAATTGTCTACTAGCAGAATAAGAATAAAGAGGCTTAGAATATCCATGACTGACTAGATCTCTCCCCTTTCTTTTTCTCCCCTCTTTCCTATCCTGTGTGAATGTGTATGATTGTGATGTGTATTACTGCTATATACTGTTTTTTAATATTGTAAATGATTAATTATTGGGGCCTCAGATAAAAGCTGCTGCTTCACAGAGGTCCCGGCTTTAAATTGTATATGTACATTTATTTTGTAATATTTTGTATTTTACT
This sequence comes from Echinarachnius parma, assembly GCA_037951105.1. Lineage (NCBI taxonomy): Eukaryota > Metazoa > Echinodermata > Echinoidea > Clypeasteroida > Echinarachniidae > Echinarachnius > Echinarachnius parma. The sequence goes on along the minus strand of JBAMJV010007995.1, from coordinate 95,690 downwards.
TCTGCCAAATGAATTCAATTCAATTGGCAGAGGCAAACAATTGGCAGATTTGCCCACCATTGGCAGGAAGATTTGTGATGATACAAAATGATAGGAATTAGGATTAGGACTAAGGGTTGGGATTAGGGTCGAGGGTCAAGTTTATAGTTTGGGAAATGGAAATTTCAGGTATCATGTGGTAGACCAAATGGGTGTAGACGAGGCAATTATAAACCGCTTATCACAGACCATGACTCATACTATGTCTAGTACTAAAGTGTATCTACTTCTACAGTGTGTCTGTGAGGAGCTTACATGAATTGCCCATGGATTAAGAATTTGCATTCTATTAACCTTTTGTCAGCCTTCTGAGCTAATTAAATAAGACACATTACTCATAATACTGACGACTATTTAGTCTAGGGGTGGCATGGGATCACCACAAGTACAAATTGGATTGGCCATATCTCATTCAAAGCTGTCTGTAAAAAGGTTAAAACAACAAAATAAATCAAAGAAAAAAAAACATTACAAAGCATAAAGAACATCTATAGCACATCCCATTATGATACTCAATGTATATTACTCTCATTCTTTTTCAACCTATGTTCTATGCCTTCAACTGGAATTAAATGATTTCCAACTGTATTGGAATCATAGGGTGGAATTCACAAAGGAGGTTTGTAGGAGGTTTGTACAAACCATGGTTTGATGATGGTTTACGTCTATGGAATGCTGATGGAGAAGGAATGTAACCTCCTTACTTGTTAACAATGTGGATGTACAATTTACTTGTATACGAGCAGCATTCCATAGATGTAGACCATTGTCAAACCATGGTTTGTACAAACCTCCTTTGTGAATTCCACCCATAGTGTTCAGAAGCTGTTTACCAAGTTATGTTTATTTGCTCTATCATTGATGACTGCGGATCAGCAAACATGGCCAGAAACAGGAAATTGTAGGTTTACTGAGAGAATCAAGTATAATTTGTGATTATCCATCTGGTATTGATTTGATTTTTATTGCTAGTGATATGAGAAAAAAACTGATGAAAATGTGACAGCATAGGTTGCGTAGGTATTCTGATTAAGTAAGCTTAGTGCCATAGTCTGTTTATGCCAAGATTTTTTACAATTGTATGTGTGAAAGAGTCAGAAACTGTTTGATTGTGGACAGTTTTCGTTCATATGTGGTTATAAAGTGATTGTCAGTGAATTATAATTGTGTGATGAAAATTATTGATGCCAAAAGTTAATATGACAGAAAGCTAAACTGTCCAGGGCGTGACATGTTTGCCACCTGTATTTGGATAATACCTAGGAAGTGGTTTACGTCCTGTGTGTGCGCATGTTTGTGTTTGATCCATTTCCGTCATTGTGGCATCTGTGTAAATAAACATTTGTATTATGTACTTGAGCAGAGTTCAACAGAGCAGAGTGATTTATACTTTGTACTGTAAAGAGTTTCCGTGTTAACGTAGCTTAGTATAATATGAATCATAACCAGCTTTCCTTTGGTGAAAAATGAATTTAAATCTTTGTTGGAAAATTGGTAAGGAAACTGATTGAATGACATTATTCACCAGCCATGTGGGTTGATGTATGACATCTATATTGCTATACTTTCTGTGTTGGGTGTGTTCATGATACATCATACATACAATTGAGTTATAACATACTTTGTGTATGTTTTGTTTTTATGCCTCCGCCAACGAAGTGGCCGGAGGCATTATGTTTTCGGGTTGTCTGTCCGTCCGTACGTCCCTATTGCGTTGTCGCGATATCTCAAGAACCGGTTGACGGATCAATTTCAAACTTGGTATGAGTGTACATAATGGGGTGACAATGATCTGATTAGACTTTGGGGGTCATGAGGTCAAGGTCACAGGGTTCAATATATATGCAAACATAGCTTGTAATGGCAAAATCTGAAGAACTGAATGTCAAATTTCAATCCAAATTTGTATGTGAATGTATCGTAGGAAGCCAATGAAGCCATACAATTTTTGGGTCATGAGGTCAAAGGTCAAGGTCATGGGACTAAATACATGCTAAAATAGTTTGTAATGGCAAAATCTCAAGAACTGAATGTCAGATTTTAATCAAACTTTAGTACCGGAATGTATCTTAGGGAGCCAATGAAGCCATACAATTTTGGGGTCATGAGGTCAAAGGTCAAGGTCATAGGACTCTATAAATACATGCTAACAGCTTTTAATGGCAAAATCTCAAGAACTGAATGTCAGATTTCAATCAAACTTGGTACCTGAATGTTTCTTAGGGTACTGATGTAGCCATACAATTTTGGGGTCATGAGGTCAAAGTTCAAGGTCACAGAATTCATAGATGCGAAATAGCTTGTAATTGTAAAAACTCAAGAAATGAATGTCAGATTTCAATTACACCTGGTACCTGAATGTATCTTATTGAGCCAATGTAGCACTACAATCTTGGGGTCATGAGGTCAAAGGTCAAGGTCACAGGACTCATTATACATGTGTATGTCTAAATAGCTCTTAATTGTATATCTCAAGATCTGATTGATGAATTACCATCAAAATTGAGTTTACAGTATTAATTCAGTGCATGTTAATTTTGGCTTGATATAAAAATTGTGTGATAGCGGAGGCATAATTTTCGACTGCGCGCAGTCGAAGATCCATCTAGTTTTCAAATGGAATAACATATGAATATACTGTTTAGAATTCAGTTAAACCTATTATAGTGACCCCTATTAAAGGGAAACAAGAAAAGTGGCCCTAGGTGACCTCTAGACAGGCTCCCTATCTTTTTTTTTCTCTGTAGCTGATCAATTTAGGTGGCCACTTTAGGCGGTTTACTATAGACAGGTGGCCGCTATGACAGGTTTGATTGTACTTTCATTAATTTATACTCCAGTAGTCAATACTAAATTACAATTGTTTTTCTTTCTTTGTCATTTGTACATGTAGAAAAGCCACCCTAGCCCTGATCCGTAAGATGATCCACTATGCACCCTCCAGACTCCTGTGTGAGATCTGCTCTGGGGATCTACTGGGGTTCACTCCAGTCCTAGTCGAGGTTCTAGCTGCCGTCCTGGATCACGAGGTGAGATAAACAAACAGACAGACAACCAAACAAAGAGCTATTACCTTAACCATTTAAACACCTGTAACAAATACATGATCATGAATAGATCGAATTAAAATGATAATTTATTGCTTCCATTTTGGTCTACTATTTGATGTTCATCTTGTTTATTGATAATTTGTTCATCTTTAAAAAAAATAAGATGCTCATTGAATAAACCTGTTTGTGTACTTGTTCAATACTCACATTTTTTGGGGCCTTTTCTTCGTCCATAGGATGATGACGAGGGTCACCTGACAGCCCTGCAGATAATCCAGGACCTGATGAACAAAGGCCAGGATCTGTTCCTGGACCACTTTGCCCGCCTGGGGGTCTTCAGCAAGGTGTCATCCCTGGTGGGTCCCCTGGATGATGAGAGAGAGGAGGAAGGAGCAGTGGCTCTGCAGAAGAAGGTAGGCATTTATTTTATCCCTAATAGACCATTGAAGACATTTCCGTAAGTCTCAGCCAGAGTATTTTCATGATTAGTCAAAATCAAATTAATACTGACTGATGAATTTTGGTTCAAGTAGCTGATTTATTGGTGTATCGGGGAACAATGATGATGACGGTAACAATGACAACGGCGGCGATTAGAAAAAATTCGAAAAATTCTCATTGACGATTTCATTGGGGTAATGTGGTGATGAGGATCATGATCATGATAGTTAAAAGGAATATTAATGAGGTATCACTTTGTATTCCAAAGGAGGAAGGCCCAGAAGAAGAGCACCAGCAACAGGGTCGTCATCAGCGTCTCAAAGACTCCAAATAAATATTCCCTATAACTCGAAAGACTGTTGTGTGATGATGATGATGATCAAGGCAGTGAACATGAATATTAATATCAATAACATGAGTTATCACTTTGTGTTCCATAGCAGGAAGGCCCAGAAGAAGAGCACCAACACCAGCAACACCAGCAACACCAACACCAACACCAGGGTCGTCAACAGCGTCTTGATGACTCCAAGGAAATCGTCTCGGGTCGACCCTACAACTGGAAGGACTGGTGCCTGGCACGCGGCAGGGATTGCCTCTACATCTGGAGCGATGCTGCTGCCCTGGAGCTCTCTAACGGCAGCAACGGCTGGTTCCGATTCATCCTTGACGGCAAATTGGCGACCATGTACTCTAGTGGCAGCCCTGAAGGAGGGTCTGATAGCTCAGGTTGGTGTCTACTGTTCAAGGCAACTTGTTGTTGCATTGTATATTCTGTCCTTGTGAAGACAGTTCATAGGAATATTCTATTTGTACAAATTTTATAAGACAACAACAGTTGCTAGACTTGATTGCCATCTTGTCAAGAGAAAACATAGCTGGGTTTATCATTAAAGATTATTTCTTAATAGATTGTTCTCAGTAATTAGATATGAATAGTCTTAGAATACTGGATTGTTGCACAATAGACCATTCCTGATCATTTTTGTCTTTGGAGAGCCAAAGTGAATTCCTGAAGAAGCTACAGCGAGCTCAGAGCCAGATCTAAATGGTGGTTCAGACCCAGCCTACCTTGTCTATTCCTGGGCCCAGCAAATAGTACTCTAACAAACTTTAGCCAGTCAATTACTTTAAATTCCCAATATTCTTTTTCCCCCTCAGTCAATTACTTTATCAGTCAATCAATTTGATTTATTCCTTCAGAGAGCCGGAGTGAATTCCTAGAGAAGCTTCAGCGAGCGCGGAGCCAGGTCTTACCGGGGGTCCAGACCCAGCCCATCATGTCCACCCCTGGCCCAAACAAGCTTGTCGTTGGCAACTGGACCTTGCAGTGCAAGAAGGAAGGAGAGCTTATTATCCACAACTCAGATGGCCAACAGGTGAGTAGACTTTGCTGGAGAATTATTAGAAATAAGAAGCATGTGCTCTTTTGTTACTATGACATTTGCTCCGCTGTTATTTGTAGCACTCCTGCAAAGTTTTTGAACCCTTATCAAACCCTAAAATTAACCCATATTGTAGACATTAATCTAACCCTTCCCCTACATTTCACTTATCCAATATTTGGGCAATAAACTCTTGGAGTGAACTTTTTGTCCCCTTTGTTTCATGTCCGTACGAGTGAGAATGAAGCATCTTTGCCTGATATTTATTAGTTTGCACGTTTTTCACATTCTTTCAAATTATCTCATTTGGTTCAAACCTTCAAGAAGCAATTTTTGTTCACATGATTGTGTGAAAATACTATACATGTAGATGTTGTTTTGGGAAAATCTATTAATTATATTTGTTATATACATTTCCTTTCATCATCAGCAACAAGCCACTATCTTGAGAGAGGACCTGGCAGGGTTCATCTTTGAGTCTAACCGAGGGACCAAGCACTCGTTCATCGCTGAGACCTCCCTCGGTCCAGAATTCTCCACTGGATGGACGGGCAAGCGTGGCAGGAGGTTCCGCTCGAAGCTGGAACAAGTCCAACAGAAGGTAGCTTATACAATATCGCCTGTGGAATGTTTGTTTTTGGTCTACACTGGGGAGAATTTGTCTACATTACTTCAGTGACAATTTAAAAAATATATAGATTTAAATTTATTGTTACTAGAAATAATTTGACCAAAGACGAAAGAACGATATGAAGTTTGAGTTGGTAATTATCCACAAAGATACAGGGTATATTATCAACCTACTTTACTTATATAGAATATCAGCACTGAAGCTGTTAAATTCATAGGAGAAAAAATAGTTCTTCAATGCAAATCCCTAAACCTTTGAATCGATATACGAAAATGAGGCCAATTGGAGGGGAACTATGCTTTCAGATGGAAATTAAAAGAAATGAACTTACGCTCAAGTCATTTGTCATAAAGTGCCAAGACTAGTTTCTCTGTAAGCATTGGTAGTCATTTACCTTCCTTTGTATTATAGATCTCTAGAGCTGTACGAGGTTCACTTCGAGGTGGATGCTCAATTATCAACCAGCTACAGTTGGCTTGTGACCTCTATCATTTTTGTATAACATCCTTTTTATGATGATTTCATTCTGTCATGTCGTGTCTGTTCAGGTGAAGAGCCTAGCCCGGGAGCTGTACGAGGTTCACTTTAAGGTGGCCGAGTCTCACCCCAGGGATGTGGTGGCGAAACTCAACTCAATCGTCAACCAGCTACAGTTGGCTTGTGACCTCTACAATGACCCTATCAAGGTATGGACATTGTGCAGTATATCAATTTAATATCAGTTTAATTTTGTGCCTCTGTCTTAAGTGTCCAGAGGCTTTTTTCACTTTTTGCAGCCCATTTAAACAAAAATAATTGTTATAGTTTTTTTGTTCTCACACATATTTTTGCATGATTAGAATAATTCATTTTTTCCCTTCAATTTATCAGTAATCTTGTTTGCTTATTTTATGATTTCCCCACTATTAGCAATGCTCAACATGTAGCATTATACAACAGCCCAACAAATAACCTTACATGTGAAAATATAACTAAGTGAAATCAAATGTTGAATGGTTCAATATATATAAATATTAGATAACAAATTCTGTACTGTCTCTCACACTATGGTAATTATATGCCAACATAGTAATGACAGCAAGATAAAGATGAAGAAATTGTTATCTGAACAAAATTGATTTGGATTTCCATTTTAAAAAACAAATTTTTGTTTAATTGATATACATTTTTTTTTATGTATCAGTTTTGTGTTCAACACATTAACATTTCTTTACACCTCATGATTTTGTTCAAGTTATTTTGATGTTTGTAAATATTGTTGCATGTGCCGCTGCAATTCAGCTTGTCGCTGCAAATGTGACATTTCATTTGTTGAATGAAATACTGTTATTATTACATATAGGTCAGTGACAGTGAGCAGGGATGGATGGAAGAGATGAAGATGGCTCTAGAGAGTCTGACATGTCTTCTGAGAGAGGAGAACAACATCTCAGCCTATGAGCTCCACAGCAGCGGACTGGTCCAAGCACTGCTATACTGCCTCAGTGATGTGAGTTCATGCTTTGATTGTCCATGTGTTTAACCTAAATTATATAGAACATTCTCATAAATAGTATGATATAATAGTGATGATATGGTTAGCGCCAACCATGAATCTGACTTGTCTTCTGACGGAGGAGAACAGCATCTCGGACTATGAGCTCCACAGCAGCAGACTGGTCCAAGCACTGCTATACTGCCTCAGTAATATGAGTTCATGCTTTGTTCAAAGATTAAGTTCTTATTTAAAAAAAAACATGAAAAAAAAACAACAGTAGTCTATGCAACATTTCAATTTACTTCTACCATACAAACATAGAATAATAGCTTATTAGTTCTCCATGGTGTGGCAAAGGTTTAAGCCACTAAAATTACATTTATCAAGAACTTTGTATTCCTATTAATGTGTTTGATAATGATATTTGTATCTTTGACAATGTTAGGTCTTCTCATTAATGGTCAACTTTCTTTTCTTGAATAATGAAATTATCTGTACTCCATTGCTGTACAGGGCTATGACCATGTGGCTCTGCATGACCCCTACATCAAGGAGCGAGTAGCCTTGTTCAAGGCTGCATTCAAAGACTCCAGCGACGATGAAGAGTAAGTGGTAGAAAACAAATAACAAGTTGTAATATATCAACTGTTTGAGTCATGTTATGTTTACGGAAACTTTTAAATTTATAACCTTAATAGAATCTCAAATGACTGACGTTTGCTTATTTTTGTTTTTCATCATTATGTCTCATTTGGAGATATAAGTACATCTCAATGGCATTTTATCATTTATTATACCAGTCCTCATGAACATATTTAGGCTCTGGCACAACAGTTTGTAGGACAGTTAGCATGTTAGCTTTAATGAACTGTATAAACTTTGTGCCAGCTAATCTGGTTCTGTTTAATAGGTAAAACATCAAATGACTGGATGAATGTGAACCCAACAAATCAGTATTCCTTTTCATTTTGTTGTGCGCCTTTCCATCATGTAGCACGTATCACGGATGCAGTGTGTCACTGTTTTGGAATCCATTGAAAGACTGCCTAGTGTAATGTACCGTCAAACCTGTCTTAGTGGCCACCTGTCTATAGCGGCCAACCTGCCTACAGTGGCCACTAAAAGTGATCCCTTGCAGTGAAAAACAGTGTTGCGGAACCTGTCTATATAGCTCATCTGTTTACAGTGGCCACTTATCTTGTTTCCCTGGGGTGGTCACTATACACAGGTTTGAATGTATCATGAATTATATTATACAGTTGTTAACTGGTGGTGGAGGGAAAAGCACGGAATGTTCCACTCCTGAGGGATTTTAAATGCTATTGAGGGAAGAGTAAATAAGTCCTGAGACGTAGTCGAGGGAATTATTTTCTTCACGAAATAGCATTTTAAATCGCGAGGGGAACATTCCATGATTTTCCAGACAGCAAAGTACTGATTGCCATGTAACAGTGCCATGTAATATCCAAAAATATTACATGGCAGCTGATGTACTGTATTTACTAAGTCAGGTGATAATATATTCTATTATATTCGACCTTGCCATATCTGGCTCTGATATAAGTGAGGAGTTAAATAATGTAATCTATTTTCGTCTCTTCTGATCACGTAGCACATCTCCTTCCGTGACGATGGTCCGTAAGCTTGTTGCTGTTCTGGAATCCATTGAGAGGCTCCCCCTATTTATCTACGACTCTGCTGGCTCCAGCTACGGGCTCCAGGTAATGCAATGTTTAAAGAAACGCAACAATTTAAAAACTATTTTTGGGAGGCTGCCTCTACATAACATTGAATCTGTTGACTAATTAAAGCTATGGGCTCCTGATAATGGGACGGATCTTAAAATTATTTAATTTAGTGTTATTGTTACAAATTCAATCTTAATACAATTTTAACTCACCATGATTTGCTTTTATTTGATCCTTGAAATTTATTTTTGTTACCTTAATTAATGTTATTTCATTGATGACAACAATTGTTAATATTAACATATCAAATTTACTCAGTTTAAACAGATGAATAATTACAGAACAAAGTCTTTGTTTGATAATGAAAGTGTTAATAACCACATTTTAAATTGTACTCTTACCTGGGACAATAGAACAACAAACATTGTTATAGACGTAATAGCGACAAATTATTGTAATTGAGGTGATCAAGTATTGACATTTGAAATGAAAGTTAATTTTGTAACATATTTTTCCAGATTCCGTTTGTGGAAAACTATTTAAATTATTTAATTTAGTGTTATTGTTCCAAATTTAATCCTAATACAATTTTAACTCACCATGATTTGATTTGCTTTGATTTGATCCTTGAAATTTATTTTTGTTACCTTAATTAATTGTATTTCATTGATGACAACAATTATTAATATTAACATATCAAATTTACTCAGTTTAAACAGATGAATAATTACAGAACAAAGTCTTTGTTTGGTAATGAAAGTGTTAATAACCACATTTTTAATTTTTACTCTTACCTGGGACAATAGAACAACAAACATTGTTATAGACGTAATAGCGACAAATTATTGTAATTGAGGTGATCAAGTGTTGACATTTGAAATGAAAGTTAATTTTGTAACATATTTTTCCAGATTCCGTTTGTGGAAAACTATGAAACTGATCAATTGCTTGTGGTGCAAAAGTATATAAGTTTGTTTGTATTTTTATCAGGTTTTGACAAGGAGGTTGAGATTTCGGCTGGAGCGAGCATCTGGTGAGACTGCCCTCATTGACAGGACTGGGAGAACTCTAAAGATGGAACCACTGACTACTGTCGCCTGCCTGGAAAGATACCTGCTCAAAATGGTATGCATCGGCACTCGCAATGGTTTAAATTGGAATAAGATTACTGGTTTTGGAGAATTAATGATTAGAGGGAACACTTGGAATATTGAAATGATATGGGGCTTGGAGGGTTGTGGATGGGTAGAAAGATGCCTGGATGAATAGTTAAAGGGATCTAGTAACTTTGTTGGCAAGTGCAAAAAGTGATGAGTGATTAATAAAGTAATGTGCGAAAATTTCACGTTAATTGGATGAATTTTGGCTGAGATATGAGCAAAAATTCAAAGTGATTTTTTAAAAACTAACTCATTGTACTTACTTTGTACACGGCATGAAATTATCCCGTAGACAATTTCATATCTAAACACTTCAATCGTAAATATCTTTTGAACGAAATGGAAATTTGAAAAATATTTTATTTATGTCAAATGTTTACTTTTTGATTTGTTGTTTACAGGTTGCTAAGCAGTGGTATGATTATGAACGATCCAGCTTCATGTTTGTGAACCGCTTGAAGGAAGGGCAACCCATCACTTTCAGACACACACATGACTTTGATGACAACGGCCTCATACACTGGGTTGGCACTAATGCTAAGTGAGTACAAATTAATTCTTGGGCTCGTTTTCTTTGTAAATATCTAGTCTTTATCTGCTGATCATAAGAAATGTCCCACTTTTAATTGTTCTAGAATTGGGCTCTCTTGCGTCTCCTTGAATATCTCTTGTATCATGTGAGAATTGAATGTAGATTAGGGAAGGGGTGGGATTCAATCCTCAACCATTTGATGCATTTGATCTCCTTATTTAGAGAGTGAACCTGAACCTGTTGATGCTGATGGCATAGGTAGCCAATGTATGTTCTATATCAAATTTAGTTCCACCCATGGTCCCGTTTCATTTTCCAATTGTTGTAAGTGTCCAATGATTGTAAATACCATGGCAACATCCCTAATGCTTGATGCTGATTGGCTGTTGCCATAGTAGCTATAATAATTGGGACACTTTCAACAATTGCAAAAGTTTTATGAAACACAGCCCAGGTATCATACTTGCACCATGAAGTTTGGTGTGTTTGATATGCTGCTGCTTTGTTTACTCCAGTCAACCCCCATGTCCCTTTTCCCGGTCACAACCCCTTGTTGAGGTCAGTAGCTCTGATGGACGCTTCAAAAAAACATCTTGAATTTGGGATGCTAAGGCTCCTTTTTAAAAATCCTATATCTCTTATATTAAAAGGATAAAGGTATCTCTATCAGAAGTATGTGGACTTATTTGCTGTATTTTCTTTCTTCCTCAGAACTGCGTATGAGTGGGTGAACCCCGGTCAGTACGGGCTCGTCGTGGTCAGCAGCTCTGATGGACGATCCCTCCCCTACGGACGCGTGGAAGACATCTTGAGCCGGGAATCATCTGCTCTCAACTGCCACACCAATGATGACAAGTAAGACGAAACATCCATTCCCAATATTGGATGTGTATGCTTTAAACTTAAAATTTGAAAATTACATGTGTCAAATATAATCATGAGTCAGCCAGCCAGCCTTTCATATTTTCTTTGGACCCCCTCCCCCCTCCCACAAAAAAGAAGGAGAAGGAGAAAACTACACTTTAAAACTTCTTCTTGTCTGATTTGTACAAATGTTTCAAATTTTCCTGTTGAATCACCTTAAGAAAGCATGGTTTGTAAATGATGAAGTGATTCTGTGTAAGTGGACCCAGAGTGCAGTCTCAAGGGTAACAGGCACTTAGTACTTCATTAACTTGAAATGACCAGTCCCATAACCAGTGTCTCATCCTCCTGATGTTTGCCCCTTTTATCACAGGAAAGCATGGTTCGCCATTGATCTAGGTATGTGGGTGATCCCGTCCGCCTACACGCTGCGCCACGCCCGGGGCTACGGCCGCTCTGCGCTGCGCAACTGGCAGTGCCAGGTCTCCAAGGACAACATCACCTGGACGACTCTCCTCACACACACTGACGACTGCTCACTCAACGAACCAGGGTCAGTTTTAATTTACATATGATGTTGATAATGGAATTTTGTCTAAATGTTCATAACGATTCGTTCATCTATAGCACATTTCCAATTATCAACTACTTTAAAACCACTGCTTTTGTATTCCAGTCTTTAGATATTAACTTTTTGTAAAAACATTGAACAATATTTATTCAGTGGTCATGGTACATTACAGGAAATAAATACAAGCATGGTTACAGGATTTAAAAAGGATAGCAAAATGTAACATATTTCATAATTTGTAGTGAAATTGCATACAAATTAGATGATATATATTTTTTTTAAATGTATTTTCTTGTTGAAAATGGAAATAAATTTGAAACTTGAATCTATTTAAGGACTGAGCCCAAGATAATTTGTAACGTGGTTGTATAGAATGTTTAAAAATAAAATCGTCTCTAATGGGCATCCCTATTTTGCTCCTACAGATCAACAGCCACGTGGCCCCTGGAGCCCTCCACCACCGAGAAGAAGGGATGGAGGTACCTGCGCCTGCAGCAGATGGGAAAGAACGCCAGCGGCCAGACCCACTACCTATCCCTCTCTGGCTTTGAGATCTACGGCACCGTCACCGGGATTGTTGAAGAGAGTCTGAGTGAGTTAATATATTAGTTACGTTTGTACGTTTTTTCAAGGGGCCCAATTCCGTTTTGTATTCATTGTATTTTGTGCAACTTTTTATGCCTCCGCCAACGAAGTGGCCGGAGGCATTATGTTTTCGGGTTGTCCGTCCGTCCGTCCGTCCGTACGTCCGTCCGTACGTCCCGTTTTCGTTCTCGCGATATCTCAAGAACTAGTTGACGGATCAATTTCAAACTTGGTATGAGTGTACATATTGGGATGACAATGATCTGATTAGATTTTTGGGGTCATGAGGTCAAAGGTCAAGGTCACAGGACTCAATATATATACAAAAATGCCTCGTTCTCGCGATATCTCAAGAACTGGTTGACGGATTAAATTCAAACTTGGTAGTAGTGTAGATATTGGGGTGGCAATGATCTGATTAGATTTTGGGGTTCATGAGGTCAAAGGTCAAGGTCACAGGACTCAATGTATGTGTAAAAAAGCCTTGTTCTTGCGATATCTCAAGAACCGGTTGACGGATCAATTTCAAACTTGGTATGAGTGTACATATCGGGGTGCCACTGATCTGATTAGATTTGGGGGGTCATGCGGTCAAAGGTCAAGGTCACAGGACTTAATATGTATGCGAAAATGGCTTGTAATGGCAAAATTTCAAGAACTGAATATCAGATTTCAATCAAACTCGGTACCTGAATGTATCATAAAGAGTCAACGTAGCCATAAAATGTTGGGGTCATGAGGTTGAGGTCAAGGTCACGGGACTCATTATACATGCAAAAAAGCTTGTAATGCCAAAATCTCAAGAACTAAATGTCAGATTTCAATCAAACTTGGTACCTGAATGTTTTTTAGGGAGCCATCAAAGATTAGGGTCATATGGTCAAGGTCACAGGACTCAAAATATATGAAAAATATTGTTAAAAATTAAATCAGTGCATGTTAATTTGGGCTTGATATTAAAATCGCGTGATAGCGGAGGCATAATTTTCGATTGCGCGCAATCGAAGATCCATCTAGTTGTTCATGTGTTGCTACCATTGAGGTTAGCAAGGATGTAGAGTTGAGTGCACAGAAACAGCAGAAACTAGAAGTTAAGTTTTAAAGGGGAGTAAAAAGCTGTCCTTTTTGCTTACTGTTACAGATAACTGTACAATTCCTGTCACATATATTGCCTCTTTGGTATCACTAATAATGGATATAGTTCATGTTTTGAGACCACTATCAAATGTTTTTAATGGCCACTGGAGGCTGCCATGTTTTCCAACTGTACCATATTAAACGTCATCTGAATGTGCATGAACATACGCCGGATACATAACCATATCGTGATCGTGCTCGCTCAAATTACGTTTCATATGGTACAGTTGGAAAACATGGCAGCCTCCACTGGTGACTCAAAACAGATCACAAAACATTGAATATTTTCACTATTAGTGATACCCAAGAAGAAATATATGACTAAGAAGTTGCAGGAATTATGCACTTATTAGTACCAGAAACTGCCAGTGTGGCTCTCCTTTAACTGTTATTAATCCTCAGTATTTGTGCTGCTCCTCTTCAGGTGTTGCTCCCACAAAGGTTAGCAAGGATGTAGAGTCGAGTGTACGGAAGCAGCGAAAGCTAGTGCGGTCCCAGGTCCTGCGACAGATGGTGATGGGACGAGGAGGCAAGAGCACTGACTGGCGCTGGAGGGAGTTTGAAGGAGCACAGGCAGATGGACTCGCATCCAGTGAGAGGGAATGTAAGTTGACTGAGCGTCCAGTCTTTAACCTACGTCAGTTAACGGCAAGAAACAATAATTTAGAATATAGCTGACAGAAATTTAAAAATAATTTCAATGAAAAGCGGATCCCCCGCCGTATTAGGTGATCAAGAACCTTAAATCAATGCTCAACCATTGGGTGATCTCAGAGTTCTAGTGGCTATGATGCCTGCCAGGCAATCAGGAGGTTGTGGGTTCTACCTGAGTCTGCTTGTTATTTTTTTCCACAGCGACTTGAACGTGCACTGAGCATCCTGTGTTTAACCTTCATCGGTTAAGGGCAAACAAATTTATAATATACCAAGGAAAAGTAATTGAATATCATGATCTGTAGTTTGCTTGTATTTTTATTATGTTGATAACTTTGCGAGAAAAAGGGTGGCAATTAATTATATTTGGTTATGTTTTCAAACTCAGCCCTGGTAGCAGCTGTGCTGAAGGCAGCCGCCCAGAATGAGCCCCTCCCCTCCAGGGAGCCCCCACCCCTCCCCCGCATGAAGACTGTCACCATCCCCGGCACCAAGGGCCACTCTTCCATGACGGGCAGCCACGCCCCTGGCTCTGCCATCGGTTCTGCTCCCGGTTCTGCCCTGGGCGCCTCCGCACAGACCCTGGGTCGCAACAAGAGCAACTCCACCCCTAGTCTGAATGCTGGAGAGATCGTTGAGGCCAGCTCCGCAGGAAAAGGTAAGCTTAGGCTTAAATGGAAATGAAAAGTTCAAAGCCTCTAGACAAAAATAAATAAATAAATAAAACATGAAGGTCTGTCAAACGGAGAGAGTAAAGTTGATCCACTGTTGCATTAATTAATATTCTGCACTGAACATCGCATTACAATAAAAATCAAGAACGGGTAACATGTCATTAACAAAATTTAAATTTACATGATGATTATATACGACCTCATTGTAGAAATGAATGTATAGTTTATCAAAATAATTGTTCAAATTATAACTCAATAAATGATAATTCGAGTAATAACATTTGATAATGAGATTATATGTTTGTGTTGCAAGATTAGTGTTGTAGTATGTACAATGTAAGTTCTGCATTCTATGTTGTATGTTACTTTGCCTAATTCTGTGTAAATAGACACCCTTATTGTAACATTTTATACTGTATTATGATTTAGCATGCATTGATATCAAAACATTGATTATTTTTCATTTCCATATAGAAAGTGAAAACCGCTTGTTGACATTTTGTCAATTCTTATTCTCCTGTGCATGGAAAATAAGTTTTAAAATTCATCAACCACTTTCACGATTTGATATCTAATATTCAAAGCTAATTAGAATAAGATTTTTGATACTTTTTGGAAAGCAAAAAAAAAAAAAAGATGAAAATGAAGAAAGAGTTTTTGTTTGCCTGTTCAATGTTGGATTGATCTGTGGCTATTTTGTTGTGTATGTGTGTGCCCTTTCTCTCACCACCTCCACCAATACCATCACTACCACCCCAACCATCCACGTTTGACCTGCACTTCTTCACCTGCCATGTCCCACATTGCTTCTTCCCTTTGTATCTCTGCATCCCCCTATTCAAATACCCTTGTTCTTTTTCTTCATTTTCCCCTGCATTTCTGTAACTCCTTGCCCAACCCATTTGTGTATCATTCTTGCATGCGATCATTCATATTTGACTCATGCATGCATTCATTCATCATATCCGTTCGTATCCCTACGTACCCTATGTGTGTAAACATCCCAATCCCTTTGTGCCATCATGTGTTCCATCACTTGTGCATCCATCCCCTTCCCTTTGTGTTTCACCCTTGTATCCTATCAACTCGCGTTTTTTCTACCGATCCCGCATCTTTATGTGCACCCTTGCATGATTCCATCCTCCGTTGTCTACCCCTTATATGTTAAATTTGCCGCTGTGCATTTCATAATTTGTGCATCCATCCCCATCCCATTTGTGTTTCATCCTTGTGTTCCATTCATTCACTGCATTTTTCTACCGATCCCGCATTTTTTTTGTGCACCCTTGCATGATTGCATTCTCCATTGTCTACTCCTCATATCCCCTCCATCCATCCACCCCCCCCCCCCCACTCCCCACCCCTCTGTTGGTCCGTGCATCCTCCGGAACCGATCCGATGGTTGCAGATAAAGATCACGCCTCCACCTCCGATCTCCTAGCTCCCAGCCTGGCGTCGGCGGCCGTTGTCATGGAGAACCAGCTGATGCGGTCCGGTTTGGAGGCGGTGCTTGCTGAGACGGAGGCCGTTGTCGAGGGAGCGGTGAGCAGCGTGCTCAGCGGGAGCGGTAGGAGCAAGAGGTCTGCAACGGACTCTGAGAAGGCCATGTCTGAAGCCATCCAACTGCCACCCTCAACAGGTATAGCGTAATTTACATTGGAATAGAGAAGCTACAATAGCTTTTAAGTACAGTATCTTCCAAATGAGATTGTTACATACTTATCATCCTTTGATATTACCTGTTCCACAAATACTTTTTCAGAAGCTTTCAGTTACAGTTTGATTTAGATTAGATACCATCACTTTTCTACTTTCAAAAGTTTTATTATCTATACACCATTATTTGGCCCAATTATCTTTAAAATTAGATTTTGTTCATGTGTGTCAAAAAGACCCTATCAAGAGCCCTATGAAAATAAGTTTGTAGCCAACAAAATCAATCAATTCTATGAACTGAGAATTATGTATGAAGAAATACATCTTTAAAAATGGCTAAAATCAATACTGATATATTTGTTGAATTAGAGCTTTGAAAACGATGTACGTTCACCATAATGCAATATTTTGAATGTGTATTTGTATAAACATTAAACCTGCATCATTCATCTCTATGTTATTTGCCCCACATAGCACCAGGCTCTGCACCTGTTATGCCCCCTACCACCAGCAGTATGAGTGTGAGCGTACCCAACCTGAGCAGCAACACCAACCAAGACGTCGTTTCCAGTCTTGCGGATACCTTCCCGGCCTTGATGCGCCAGAGCCGCGGCAGCGTGGGAAGCGGCAATAGCACGCTCTCCAGCCGCGCCAACACGTTCACCTCCAGCTTCGTTCGCTTCCCGTACTCCTCATCGGGCTTGCCCAGCAGTAAGTATCCACTTTTATTTATTTCCTTTCCTTTTTCAAATGTTTGAGTAGACCATGCATCTTTTCGTGATTGTGCAATGGCTCTGTGGATTTAATGTGGCTTTGTTCCAAGATGGTAAGAACAATGATGTATTTGCTAGTCCACTAGGCAATGATCTTGTTATAGCACCAATGGTTACCAATTTAGTGTCAAGAATTGGGCAGCCAGTCTGTGCCCAGATGCCTCTGGACAAAGCCCATGGACCCTACAAAGAAAAAAAGGGAGCAGTTTATATGTAAGCAGAGCCTGATAAAGGAAGTAACTTTAGAGTAAGTCATATTTTGTTGTCATATTCTGTTTATTATGAATGGAAATTGAAATATGACATTTTCCAGGGGACAAGAAGTCCACATCTTGGATGGTTCATGTGGATTTGGACAGACTAGCAGATTTCCTATAGTCTGCTCCTCCCTGCATAGTGCAACTGTTTAAATAGGCTAGCACTTGAAGGTTTGATAATTGCACTGCTGTGTTTTTAGTTCCCCTTCAGTCAACTACCTAAGCAGTGCACATAACACCCAAAATCTCCCTGGTGCTAACGCCGCCTCGGTACCCACTGAAGCCAGTACCTTACTCACCACCACACTTAGATTTGTCCAGGAAAAGGGTGACCATTTCATTGCACTCGTGATGATGAAACATGGTATTGATGTTATTTTGTTACTCCATCAGGCAACTACCTAAGCAGTGCACAGAGTGCCCCCAACCTCCCCGGTGCTACTACCACTTCAGTCCCCACTGCAGCCAGCACGGTGCTCACCAGCACCCTCAGCTCAGCCCTGGCCACGTCGTTGACTTCGACGTCGAGCGAGAGCGACAACGAGTTCCTGGAGCCGTGCCCGACCAGCTCGCTGATGGCCGAGCTGGAGGACGAGGAGTTCCCCGAACCGGAGGACCTGGACGATGAGAACGAGGATGACAGTGATGGGGAAGACTATGACGATGGAACGGTAAGACAGTAATAACAACAACAACAACAATAATAATAATAATGATAATCATAATCATAATCATAATCATAATCATAATAATAGTAATAATAAAATAATAATAATAATAATAATGATAGTAATTAATAATAATAGTAATGATGATGATGATGATGATGATGATGATGATGATGATGATGATGATGATGATGATGATGATGATGATGATGATGATGATGATGATGATGATGATGATGATGATGATGATGATGATGATGATGATGATGATGATGATGATGATGATGATGATGATGATGATGATGATGATGTCGTCATATTTATAACGCGCATATCACAAATGTCTCTATGCGCTGTTAGAAATTGACAATAAAAAGGAAGGTTTAGCATACTATACTGTAACTGTAATGATGATTGTGACTGATATAGAGCCAGATATGCACCACAGTTGACCTGCCAACCAGTAGGACAGTACTACTACACCTTGGCCCATATTCATCAAAGTACACTAGCATTACAGTTCCATTCTAAGAAGAAGAAGAAGATATGACATAGTACCATCTCCTAATGTTTTGCATGAAAATGTTTATATATATTTTTTTTATTGGAGTATTGCCATAAAAACTATGCCACAACGAATACAATGCCATCCCACACACTGTTTCTTCCCCCATCTCCACTCTTTCGGGAGCATTCCTTTGAAGTGACTCCTGTAGGGTGTTTCACTAAAAACTAACGTTGATTTAGCATTGATTTTTAGTGATTAAGAAGATGCTAAAAATTGATTTCAGTGTTTAGTACCCCCCAGGGTATTGAGATAATCCTTTGTGGAAAGGCTTTCATGGACCTTTGCATTGATATATGAATATATCGCTCCTGGTGAGAAGCATAGGACACAGGTTTTTATGGCTTAATGCTAGATTATAAACACTGTTTCTGTTTATTACCTAAAATTTCAATAGTATGCTCATACGAATTTCATTCAATTGGATATCTCAACATTCCGGTGACCCTCAAAAATGAAAAAAAATAATGTATGTAACTTGCATTTTTACTTTCTTATGTTGTCATCATTAGGAGGAGGAGGATTATGACAGTCGTGGAGTGAGGAGGAAGACATGGGACGATGAGCACGTTCTCAAGAGACAGTTCTCCGCCCTCGTTCCAGCTTTCGATCCCCGGCCAGGCAGGACCAACGTCCAGCAGACCACCGACCTGGAAATCCCTCCACCAGGTATATTCCTCCTAACACCCTGTGATGTAAAGGCCGTTTTACCTCCTACAAATTTTGCTTTATGGTCAATCTTCATATATTGGACAAATTTTAGACACCTTGCAAAAGCTTATCATCATAACTATCTGAAATGTACATAATTACACAATTATGAAGTATTTAGATATATCTAATTCTTTGTTTTCCATCTTTTTTCTTCCACATTGTTGAAAGACTGAAACATTTCATAAATATTTGAAAGAAAAAAGTAACATTTTAAATTCTGTGACAGAGTCGTTCACAATTGAAAGACAGGGACAGTCATTTACAATAGAGTCCACTTTACCCTTTTGCATATTCTTCTTGTTCTTCAAAGATAGACAATATTTATCTTATTTCTATCATTCCTTGGTAAATTGTTGCATTTTCAAATAATTTTGTACATTTTTTTCTGTTTGCAGGCACACCAGATGTGTCATTCAGAGAGGAGACTGACAGTGCCCCGTCCCCAAAACTAGCCTTGTTCCTCCGAGGACCTGGTCTACCTGGGGTAGGTCTAACAAATAATATACAAATAATATAATACTTCTTTGTAGAACTTGTCTAAATAGTCTGCTATTTATGGAACTATTCTGTATTTGTTTTCTTGTACACCTGAAACTCTTGCAACAATGTAAGATTTTATGCAGGATATTTTATATAATGTTTGTTTTCTCTTCTGTAATGTTTTCTTCTAAACCTGCTTAACTTTAAATATAAGAACCTTGGTATTCTCTAGAATCTATGGGCTTCGGCGTCTTGTGGGAATATTTCACTTGATTCTGGATATTGCCTATGTATTTTCCATTGAAAGCATGCCATTTAATTTGATGTATGACATGAAACTGAACAATGTCTTATGTTACAAATGAGATTAATATTTTAAAGATCATGCAATGCATGTAAAAACAAATCTTCTCCCCCCATTGACCCCTTCTGATAACTGAAATAAATCATTGAAATTTACTTTGAATATACCTAGCGTCACTATTATTTCTTTATTTTAGTGCGAGTTTCTGTTTTTATTTTCTCTCTGATTCAGGTCCCAGAAACCGAGGTATACTGTGAGGATCCCCAGTGCACAATCTTCAAGTATGTACAGATGCTGTACCAACAGACACCCTCAGGCACCAAGCCAGATAGGCTGCGCAGGATATGGGAACCCACTTATACGTAAGCATCATATCAGTGATGATGATGGCAACGACGATAGTGATGGTGGTGATGATGATGATGATGATGATGGTAAAAATGATAATGAAAATGCAAATTACAATGTTTATGGTGATGGTGGTGGTATTGGTATTGGTAGTGGTTGTAATGATGATGATGGCGGTGATGATGATGATGATGGTAATGAACATGGCAATGTTTTTTTAAATATTTTATGGTCAACAGTGGCATTTAAATAGTAACCATGTGCCCACTATTTTATGCTACTGACTATGTTTACGTTTCATGTTTGATTGTTCTCATCTTACAGGGTCGTGTATAGAGAGCTGAAGCCGCAGGATGAGAGCACATCTAGTACAGAGAACTTAGAGGTAAGCAAAGCACTGTGGTCCATTTGTGATCATAATGATGAAAACCTAATGTATAAAATGATTGCTCAGTCTCTTGTTACCCTAAAGAGGTCAGGTTATTTGGGGGATAGGTTAAACTTGGCCATTGATGAAGGGTGTCATTACCAACCCTTTGATATTGACATAGGTCAACTTGTTATAACCTTACTCAAAAAGTAGTTAACTTGTTTACTTTTTTAGTCACAGAGTTTAGATGCATTTTAAGATGCAGAGTTTGTATAATAGTAATATTTATATAGCGCTATTTGCAAAAAGTTGATACAAAGTGCTTTAAAAAGCAAAACAATCATTACAAATACAAAACTAAACATTATGCAAACAATAACTTAACAACAAAAGAGAGGCCGACTGAGCGATTACTTATGAATAAATACATAATTCAAGATAATGTTAACATAACTTAGGATACAGGTGGATTTTTAGTTGAGATTTAAAAGTACTGAGGGTGTTAAAACTGATCGAACAAAAATAGAGAGAAGATTCCAGCACTTTGGTCCAGTGACTGCAAAAGCTTTAGAGGCAACATTTGTGCGAGAGCGTGGGGTATTCAATACTACAGCAGAAGTATGTTGCCTAAAGGCTAAATCCAGAGACATCTGTGCACTGACTGGCTGCACAAGACAGTCAATACTTTGAGACTTCTTCAGTCAAATCATACCGACTTCTCAAGTGAATTCATCGATAACCTTCCCCCTTTTTTTCTTCTTAGGGTCCATGGACCATAGGCTTTGTCCAGAGGCATCTTGGCACAGACCGGCTGCCCAAGTCGGAGCTGATCATGTACCTGCAGGAGAAGGGTGATGCCCAGTTCCTGCGCCGCTGGAAGCTCACTAGCAATGCCAACAATATACGCAGGACCAGGAACTCTTCTAGACTAGTCGCTGCCTACAGGGTGAGCAATTAGTTTTCGTCCTCCCTCTCTTTAATTAGACTAACGTAATTAGACTGCTCTATTAAAGCAAATACAGTCAAACCTGTCTGAGTGGCCACCTGTGTATAGTAGTCAAGTTGTCTAAAAGTGGCAATCAAAAGTGATTCCCTACAGGGGAACCTGTCTACAGAGGTCACCTGTCTAGTGGCCATTGTGTTTGTTTTCCTTAGCTATCGTAGTCACTAGTTTGACATACTTAAACAACAAAAAAACAAAAATTGTTTGCTCTCTTCTTAGTTGGCCCTTTTCTTGCCACCTCTCCCCCATCACACCACACATTATTAGCTTCAAGTAATACGGCTTCTATTGTCATTTTGTCATCTTGCAGGAATTCATCCAACTCGGCCTAGCGCGTCCGTCCATCCAGCGTCAGAGTCAGGACTCTGGCCATGTGCTCAGTGAGAGTGATAGCTGCACCGTTAGCTTGAGCAGCAAGGAGACATCCGCCTGTAGTGTGGACGATGTGCTGCAACTGCTTAGGATACTCTATGCTGTAGCCACAGAGGCAACCACAAGTGGTAAGCAATACGTTGCAGACTGTGGTAGCAACTATCCAACTTCGATGTAATGCTAAATGGTCTGTTGGAGCCTGGAAAACAAATTATGTTAGCCTCTGCTGTACCTCTTAGTTTAATTCAGTTAGTTCTGCAACTTCTTTGAAACAATGTTGTAGCTACATAGGCAACATCAAGTGGTAATCAATAACTGGCCAACAATGTTGTGGCCTCTGCCCAGTTTGTATACCCCCCCCCCCCCTTAGTATTAAGAGTGATAGCTGCACTGCTAGATTTTCTATAATTTCTATGAGTACATTTTTTGAGTTGTGACTTTCCCATAAAGTTATTCATTCGTTAATAAATTCTTATTTCCCCTCCTAATTACCTGTCTGTCTTCCTCTTTTGTCTTGTTTTGTCTAGATGTGGAAGCCCATCGCTACAATGTGACTCCTGAGGAATTCTTCAGTAAGAAGATCACCAACAAACTAGCCCAGCAAGTGCAGGTGCGTGAACAAACCTATCAGATTTGAATTCATGAATTCATGATCTACAAAATAATTTAAATTAAAGAAAACTGTTGACTGAAAACTGAAACAAAAATTGGCATATATATCCACTATCTTAAACGTCTGCTTAGTAAATACAAGTCCAGAATGCCATGAGCTTTTTGATTAATTATTATGAGGAAAAATTGTGTCGATGACGGCAACAAAAATCTAATTTCTCAGTCATTAAATCGACAGACGACCAACCAGTCAGTATATCAATCAGTATCTTTCAGTTTCAGTTTTTCTTCTCCGTTTCTGGAGCCCTTGGTAAGTGCCAGCTTTAAGAGATTCAATCAATCTGTAAATAATCTGATCAATAACCTAATCAATCAGCTAACTAATCAATCAGTAAATAAATGAACCTCTCTCCCTTTTTGTTCATCAGGACCCGTTGGTTCTTGCCAGCCTGTCCCTACCCACATGGTGTGAGAGACTCACCAACAGATGTCCAATGCTGTTCCCCTTCGAGACCAGACAGCTCTACTTTACATGCACTGCCTTTGGGGTCTCAAGGTATGTTCTTGCGTTCTTGCGTTTTAGCATTTAAGAATTTGTTTTCTCTCCTAGATGAAATCGCTCGTAATAAAGTTTCTTTCTTTAACGTGGCGCCACGTCATGGTGTGCCCTACCTTCACATATTGCCCTTTTTAATGGTTGAATAATCAATAAACAAAATTGGACAATTCTCAAAAATCTCAGGCAAGATGGAAGTAATCCAACCACATGACATGTATGTAGTATCACTTGATTAAGCATCTTATTTCCAGCACCCCCCTCAATCTTTCAGGTTATTTGCATTTTATTGGTTTATTTTTCATCCGTTGCCCATTTTTTCCCATCACAGAGCCATAGCGTGGCTGCAGGGTAAGCGAGAGGCCACCACGGAGCGTGTTCGCACCCCGAGCACGAGACGAGACGACCACCACGAGTTCCAGGTGGGACGCCTCAAGCACGAGAGAGTGAAGGTACCTCGAACGGAGCAGCTTCTCGAGTGGGCCATCAAGGTTATGAAGCTACACTGTGCCAGGAAGTCAATTCTAGAGGTGAGAGAGACTGGGAGACTGACATTTACTATCAGGGCCACAAAACAGAATGATTCACCATTAATTGTACAGCTAATCAATTGCTAGTATGATCCTTTGATCCATTAATAAATCTTATGATCAATCAATAGATTGTATGATTAATGGTGAATCTTTGAGTTATAGGGCCCTGAAGGAAAAGCAAGATTCTTTTATTGCAGAAGTAAGACATTTTGAAATGTATTTTATTTATCTGTGTGCTTCTTATCTGACATTTTCAGTCAAATAATTATTGTCTTCTCCATCAGGATAAATTGCAATGTAAAATTGGTAAGATACCAGTCTTGGCCCTACCCTGGAGGTTATATGCCCTGATTGCAACTGAGCTACAACGAACAAGTCTTATGAATGTACTTTTTCAGTAATTTTCCAGTTATGTTCTTATGGTTAATATAAACAGTAATAACATAAAAGGCAATAAATGAACATATATTTGTCCCCTCTAGGTGGAGTTCCTAGGAGAGGAAGGTACAGGTCTGGGGCCAACCCTGGAGTTCTATGCCCTCATTGCAGCTGAGCTCCAGCGCAAGAGTCTGGGGATGTGGCTGACGGATGATGAAATCCAAGACGACATGGCTAGACCGGTAAGCCTTCTCGCTCAAATATCTCACTCTTTACACCTATGATAATCACTGTTTTTGGTATAACATAAAGAAACAAATTCCTCACTTTCTTGATTACTGAAATAACTGAGGATGTTTTTGATGATGTCACAAAGAAATCACAAAATGATTTACTTAAATAATGTAAGAATGCTAGTCAGATCCTGCCAATTCTGAATTCCAGAAAGTTAGGAGGGCTTATAAACCTTTTGACTAATGTATGAGTGGACTCGAGTCTAGATGAGACTTTGTCACTTTAATTAATATCTAACAACATCCTCACATAAAATATGATGGTGAATTATCTTCAAAGGCCATTTGTTTCTGAGGTTGATTGATTTTGTTTGTATGGTTATTCCAGGTTGACATAGGAGAGGGTCAGAAGCCCCCTGGCTACTACATCCAGCGAGCATCCGGCCTGTTCCCCGCCCCCATGGTTCAGGACAGCGAGGAGATGGGCCGCATAGAGCTCCTCTACAACTTCCTGGGCATCTTCCTGGCCAAGTGTCTACAGGACAACCGCATGGTGGACATCCCGCTCTCCCACCCCTTCCTCAAGCTCATGTGCATGGGAGGCAGCGCGGGGCTCTACCACCCGTCCTCCTCCTCCTCCTCCCACTCCTACGGACTCTACTCCTCCTCCCACGAGTCCTACACCTCCACCCCGCGCAACTCTGAGGTCTTCTTCAGTGGGGACACCACCCCTCCGCAATCCGAGGCATCCCTAAGCGAACTCATCTCCGATCTATCGTCGGTGGTCCTGGACAGTGGGCACGAGTCGTCCAAGGAGCTGATACTTCTCGAAGACCCGCCCAAGCCGTGCACCCCTGCTTGGTTCGCTGGTGTCCTGACGTGGGCTGACTTCGAGGTCATCGATCTCCACCGTGCTCGTTTCCTCCAGCACCTCCAGGAGGTGGTCGACCGGAGGAGGCAGATCCAGCTGGACGGCAGCAAGACGGAGGAGGAGAGGAACAATGAGATCCAGAACCTGTGTCTAGAGAACATGGCTGGCTCCGGGGTGCCTGTCAGACTAGAGGATCTAGGGTGAGTACCGGTCAACAGAATACAATATGTGTTGGCTTGCATGGTATCTTAAGACTGGGGTAATATTAGTGTAAAGTGCTCAGTGACGATGATGTATCATATTAGGCGCTATATAAATCAAACATGTTATTTTATTATTACACAGGGCTCCAGGCAATTTAGCCTCTGAAATGCCAAAAAGAGCTCCCCAAATTCAGAATAAAGAGCCAGCGTAATTTGTCATGGATTTCTAAAAAAAAAAAAACAATGTTAACCCATTCAGGACTAAATATTCCTACAAATCTTTGGGCTGTTGGCTAAAGAGAATGCATTTTGTACCCAATTCAAACAGCTTCAATGAAAAAATAAACTGTATCTATCTCATCATACCCTGAAACACAGGCTGACGTTCCAGTTCAACCCACCGTCCAAGGTGTACGGCTACACCAGCTACAACCTGAAACCCAACGGAGACGACGAGTGTGTGACGCTTGACAACGCTGAAGAATACATCGAGCTGGTAACTGATTTCTGCCTTCACACGGGTATCCGCAGACAGATGGAGGCATTCAGAGGTGGGTTTAGTCACCAGTCTTGTATGTCAAACAGAAACCTTACACATGCATCATTTGTATGAGCAGTGCACAAATGCACTGGGGCTCGGGCAACTTTAGTCCCCTTTATACCCTGAAACAACCTTTAGAGCACCAGTAAAATGTTTTATATGAAATTTGTAACATAATGTACTGTAGTCATATAATTATATAAAAAATGGGCAGAGAAAATTGGGCTACACCAGGAATTTTCTTTGCTAATTTTTCATTTATAGTATATATTTTTGGTCAGTTTCTTCTATTTGTCATATATTTGTCACATTTCTAGACAAAAAAGGGAAGCATTTAGTTGTATCACTTGTATGTGTAATTATTTGAATCTATTCTGTTTTGTGTACTTTTGAAGATGATAGTATATCCCCTAATGTAGTATAAATAAATGTTGTGAAATTTTTTGCTATAATCTGGGAAACACTTTTTAATTTGGTCTAAATACATTACTGATGAGAAAAAGTGATGTTTCCATTTTTTATTTTTGGTCCCAGGGTGCATTTTGGCGATTTTAAAGATAATTAGCTAATTTGCATATTTGTGAAATAAGGTCAGGGGTCATTTTCTATCTAGGAATAGTACAATATTGATACAAACTAGTATTCTAGGGTATTTTGGGGCAAGGATTCCATTTCCGGTGCTCGTTTGTAAGTGCTGTATGGGAAACACTCTGAAATCCAAGATGGATGCCCCTAATTTGCATATTTATGAATATTATTGATTTTCAGTGGCTAAAGCCCCTAATAAGCAATAATTCCGGATTATTATTTATCAATAATGTTCTAAGTATGTATTTAAGATATCAAAGATGAGTTGCCATCGTGGCAACCTTTAGCAATGCATATTATTTGCATAATTATGTATTTTACCTAATTTGCATATTCCCCCAAATCGAGTATATTGGGAGCCCGGCAAGTAAAAAAGACAAGTAATACCACTTTTCCAAGGTTTTGGGGGGCAGCAGATCCATTTTTGATACTTATTTACCTGTATCACCATGGCATCCATCTCAAATCCAAGATGACTGCTCCCTAAATTACACATGTTATGATACACGACTATATTATTTCGGTTATATTAGATTGACATTATAATGTTTTGACTTTTAATTATTGGAATGAGCAACTAGAATACTTAAATCACAATGTAGTTGTTTACTTACAGTAATCAAATCATACTTGTATAAATTAAATGCCATTAAAGTAGCAAATAGCATTATTTACTTTAAATGACAAATGCGGCCATCTTGGATTTATGTGGGTTGCCGAGGTGATACATGTAAATAAGTATCATGAATGGATTCGTTGCCCCCTAAAACCTTGGAAAAGTGGTATTACTTGTCTTTTTTACTTGCCGGGTTCCCAATATACTCGATTTGGGTGAATATGCAAATTAGGTAAAATACATAATTATGCAAATAATATGCATTGCTAGAGGTTGCCACGATGGAAACTCATCTTTGATATCTTAAATACATACTTAGAACATAACTGACAAATAATAATCCGGAATTATTGCTTATTAGGGGCTGTAGCCACTGAAAATCAATAATATTCATAAATATGCAAATTAGGGGAAGCCATCTTGGATTTCAGAGTGTTTCCCATACAGCACTTACAAACGAGCACCGGAAATGGAATCCTTGCCTCAAAATACCCTAGAATACTAGTTTTTATCAATATTGTACTATTCCTAGATAGAAAATGACCCCTGACCTTATTTCACAAATATGCAAATTAGCTAATTATCTTTAAAATCGCCAAAATGCACCCTGGGACCAAAAATAAAAAATGGAAACATTACTTGTTCTCATCAGTAATGTATTCAGACCAAATTAAAAACTGTTTCCAAGATTATAGCAAAAAAAATTGATGCCTTACATAACCTGATAGACTATGATGTCAATGAAGGATATCAGATGTAGAAGAAACAGAACTTAAGTCTACTCAAAGTTTGAGTATCTGTCACATTTTATTTAGGTGTACATACTCTCAGCAGTCAAGTCACATTTTCTAACCGTCCGCAATAATTTGTGTTTTATGTTGCTTTATGTAGATGGCTTCAACCAAGTATTCCCGATGGAGAAGCTGCAGAGCTTTAGTCCTGCTGAGTTCCAGACCATCCTATGTGGAGACCAGGCCCCATCCTGGACCAGGGAAGATATCCTCAATTACACCGAACCAAAACTGGGATACACCAGAGAGAGGTGGGTGTTATTGTTAGGGTTATTTGGTGTTATTTGGGTATGATTGAGGGTATAGAAAGTGATAAAGTTACTTGGAGTGTTACAGTGAGGTGTATTGTTACACCAAGCACTGAACTTGACCAAGAAAGGTATCCTAAATCACACCGAACCAAAACTGGGATACACCAGAGAGAGGTGGGTGTTATTTGGGTTAGGTGCAGGAGTAAGAGTATGGTAAAGGAATAGGGTTAGGTTTAGGTGAATTGTTACATCGAGCACCAAACCAAGTGTAGGATACATCAATAGACTTGAGATATAGCAACAAAAAGAGTACTGTATTCAAATTACATGTCAATCATGTCCCCCAAATGTTGTCACTGGCACCCACCAGAATGTGATAAAGCTGTCATCAGCTTCTCAGTTTTTGTCCTTTATGTTTATTTATTGCAACTGTTACGATTGTGACCTATTTTTCTGTCTCCACCCATTGCAGTCCTGGCTTCCAGCGGTTCGTCAATGTCCTATGTGCAATGAACGGTGACGAGCGCAAGGCCTTCCTGCAGTTCACCACAGGGTGCTCGTCCCTACCCCCCGGGGGCCTGTCCAACCTGCACCCCCGCCTCACCATCGTACGCAAGGTGGACGCCAACGACTGCACCTACCCGTCCGTCAACACCTGCGTCCACTACCTCAAGCTGCCCGAGTACTCCAGCGAGGACATCATCCGCGAGAGGCTGCTGAGCGCTACCAGAGAGAAGGGATTCCACCTCAATTAATTGACTCTTGGTCCCATGGACTGCTTACAGTTTGCTTACCCCGCCCGCCACAGCTATACATCGAATCACCATATTGCATGATTTAAAAAGAAATGAATGTCTTGATTTCCAACTGCCTTTTATAAGATAACCGCAGAACAGTCCCTTTTCCCATCACTGCAACTGCACCTCCAAATCAATGCATATACAGGATAGTAGATAATGTCTTAATAAACCAAATCTAGCCACCACTACTGCCCCTCAGATCACAAACATAATACTCAAACTCAGGACTAATACCTTTCCTGATATCTGTTACTGTTACATCCATTCAGCATTTAGCAGGTTTACTAAGCAATGAAACTATTGATTACAAACTACATTACTGGCCACTGCTACTACATCTAAAATCTTCATCTCTAGGATAACCAAACAATGAGACTCTTGAAAACCGAGGTGATAATGTGATTCTTTTACCACGTCTACACCTTTAATCATTCGTACAGGACAAACAAAAACACGACGATTCGAATATTGCTTATGAAAACTTATACAGTGAACAACACTTTGAGACTACCTTAGCCTCTTTCCTATAGCACTTATATCCTTCTCTGATGGTTTTACGTTAGTTTATATTGTGTGATAATGAATATAAAAGTTCTCTAGTGGTCTTGCGAACATTAGGACCGTGCTTTGTCAAGTAAGGAGAATATGTAATACTGCATGCCTTCTGCACATATTTCAAACAGACGACCCCAACGCATGCAAACAAGGAGAACAGAATCACAGCTCAACTATAAATGACTTACTTTCTATCAGCTTTTCCGACCTAACTTTGCTATCACCTACATGTAGGAGATGAGCAAAGAGGACCACTTTGTTACATGAAGGAAGGAACTGATATGATTTTGTTCCGTTTGCTTCTTTGGGAAGCGTTAAGTGTGAATATCTCTCTTTTGTTTTGAGATAAGAAGTGTTCTATGCATTTGTGCTAAACACATGTGTGATGGAATGTACCTACCAGCATGTTCAGAAACTTCTAAAAAAAAAGGTATTAATTATGTTCCTTTTTAGCACAAGTTTCACTATCAATGCAACAAACTGCAAAATGAGGATTTTGTACATATTACATTGGCATTGGATTTTCCCCATTATTGTGTTTATTAAAGATATTACACCTTCAGAATTATACACATTTTTAATTTTCAATTTGTTTTTTGCCATGTTTATGTCCTCTTTTCTTTTTTTCTTTTGAATAGAAATAGCTGAAATTTCCCTTTTTTTTGTTCCTTTAGGTTATTTCTTTTTAATGCATATTCAAGTTACTGTATACTATTTGGATTTTTTTTTTTTTAATAACAGGAATTTTGATGTCTCCTTTTGCATGATGAACAGTATTTCAACTGCCAGAGAGTTCCATTTCACTGTAAATGCCATGATTTACTAGTTACTTTCTATTGTTGGTTAAAGAGTGGAAACTTAATGGCTTCATTGACTATTTTAATACAGATTTGTATCAAATTCAACTAAAAGCAGGAAATATTTCAATCAATGTAGATTCTGTATCTTATGTTAGTTTACATCTTGGTATAATATGTTTCAAACTCAAATACTGTTGTGTTTTTCTTTTTTCTGAGGCAAACACTTTATGAATGTATTTCTCTGAAACATTTACACCTTCATATTTCAATTGAATAGTTCATAATAATTTTAGGAATTAAATTTCAGTTTCATGTATGTGATTGGCATCTGGGCATCATAAGTTATGTAGACTACATAAATACACAAAAAAAAAGTGAGATTTTCCATGTGAAATTTAGTTAAATATTCTTCTTGGGCATTGTCTGTGTTTCAAAATGTATTTTTCAACAAATAATATCGTTCTTTTCTAGTTTGTTTAATCTTGCAACTTGTGAATACGCACTGAATGGATGGATTTACTAAGCGATAGATAGTTCTTTGTTGTGGTAACTTGTGAGGTTGTTGGGTTTTAAAGTTGATGTAAAATTGAATACAAATTGAAATGCAGCAAAGTTGAACTTGCTTGCACACGCCCCAATAGTACCAAGGTATTTTCATCACGTTATGTTATAGTTACAGTTCTTAACCGCTTGACCATTTATCTGGGTGTCTGATAGCGGGTTGGAGCTGGCCGAATTCTTCTTAGTAACTGCTAGGTCACACACGTTTGGCTTGAACCTTGAACCATATGCTTACCCATGGCAATAACTAGATTTGATATCACACTTTGGTACTACATTGAATCCTGCTGTCATGCTGCCCTCC
Source organism: Echinarachnius parma (assembly GCA_037951105.1). Classification (NCBI taxonomy): domain Eukaryota; kingdom Metazoa; phylum Echinodermata; class Echinoidea; order Clypeasteroida; family Echinarachniidae; genus Echinarachnius; species Echinarachnius parma. The sequence continues at coordinate 64,099 of JBAMJV010007995.1, read as the reverse complement.
CTTCACCTGTTCACCTGTTCACTACTAGATTGTGCAATTCCCATAGAGATAATGCAGTGACCACTTGCTTCCCATAGGCAATTGGCTAAGTAGCTACAAATGTGATACTGTATACATGTTTAAGTACATAACATTTGACACACAGTATGTGAAAATGCAGTACAGCTGACATATTACATGCAAGTGTTGCTTTATGAAATTAAAATTCATCCTCAGATACCGTAGTTTATAATCAAACCTAAATATACTATTTTAAACAAATAGATGAGGCCCCATTTTACATGGATACTGGCTTGTTTTAATGAACAGTAAGAGTTGAAGAATCCAAGAAACGTTTATAAGTCATGTTGACTGCTGATTAGATTAGAGTATAACAAGTGCAGTGTAGCAGTAGAAATGGATGGCATGGAGGAAGGCAAAAAAAGTGCTTGCTATGTGTTTGGTAGTTGCATGTTGTTCATCCAATATTGGTTCTGTATGTGGCTTTTGCTGAAAATATCAAGTTGAACTATTCTTTGTCCATTGCTCCTTTATGCCAAATGTTACTAATATCCATGTAAAAGAAAATAATCTTTTAGCCCAACTCGTACATATCATGATTTAGACATGAAAAGGTTTGCATCGGTAGTTGGTAATTGCAGTGTAGCATATTCCCTAACAGGGGACTTGAAAGCTTTACAAGAAGTATGTGATTGTAATTTTGTGCTGTAGATAATATATTATTTAATAGAGAAGTCATGTTTTGATCGAAGGGTAGTTTAAGGGTAATTTGGTTAACTTTAAAAAATAACGCAATCTTGCTGCAGATTTTCTCTGAGTGCTCGACTTTTTCACTTACCTAAATTATGTCGGGCAGTTCTTTCTAAGTGTCCTTAAATAACTCAAGATATCGAAGCAGGAGTATTTATCATCATATATATATATTGTAGCGTATGACAGTATTAATTCATTATCTCTGGTTGAACATTTAAAGGGCTGCACGTAGCCCACGATTCTCTGTCCTTAAGAGGACACTTGGATGGAGTTTAAGGCAGAGCCTTGTTGCTCAAAAATGTATGGCTAATCAAATTGTGCACAGGAGTACAACTACTCGCTGCTCATTGGCTGAGAGCAAGTTCATGCAGGATTTGATTAGCTATCTTTGTTATGAGCACCGAACCCCCCTTTTTTCTTGTTTTACCATCTGTTCTCGAAGTAATCCAACTTCATAAACCAGAGAAAGTTTCTTTGAAATATTGCATCATGAAAAATGTTTTATTATTGATTTTTTAGATGAAAATTTATTTAATCTTGCAGAGACGATTGATGAATTATTTAGAGAGTGACAAGTAACGTCTGATGACGATTGTAATATTGTAGTCATGGAAAAACGGTATGTCAGTTATTTTACTTATTATTGTAACATGACATTATTAATCAGAATGAAGGATGACATTTCTTTTACTATGCTGACTTGTATTATTTACTTTTGAACGAAAAAAATGTGTGTCCTTGCTGTTGATTATGATATATGTACGTTCAGTAGGATTAAGTAAGCTCTCTGAAAAATAACTGTGCAAAAACGTTGCTTATTGTCGATATGAAACCAGATTATTATGTAGTTTGACTAATGGATGTGTGATGAGTGTTTTGTATATTGCTCAAGTGAAGTGAGTACAATATGCACACAAGTATTCAATAAAGAAAAACTTTGTGCTCAATTAATTCAATGCTTGGAAAAAATGTGGTTTTCATTGTCTCAATGTGTTAACTTCTGAATTTAGCATTATTCCTAAAATGACAATATGATGATGATGTTGGTGATGATATTGGTGATGATGGTAATGATTATGATGATAGTGATGATGATGATAATGGTAATGGTGATTGGGATGGTGATGATGATAATTATGGTGGTGATGATGGTGATGGTGATGCTGATGGTGACAATGATGACTATGATGATTTTGATGATGGTCATTATAATAGTTCTGATAATGATGATGGTGGTAATGATGATGATGGTGATGAGGATGGTGTTGATGATGGTGATGATAAAGATGGTGACGGGTGATGACGATGATGATTATGACGATGGTCATAATAGTGATGATGATTATGATGGTGATAATGGTGATGGTGATGGCGATGATGATGGTGATCGACAGGTGATGATGGTGATGCCGATGGTGATGGTGATGATGACGATGATGATGATGGTGATGGTCATGATAATAGTACTGATGATGATTATGATGGTGATGATCATGGTGATGGCGATGATGGGAATGATGGTGATAATAAGGATGATGGTGATGATGATGGTGATGATGACCCAAGGTGAAATTCCCATTGACTATATTACCAATTGAAATCAATTGGTAATCAAAGCGTATGCATATATGGAAAATGAAACAATTTGGACAAATTGAAATCAATGGGTACCCATTGAAACCAATGCCAATGGGTACCCATTGAATTCAGTTTCAATAGGTAGCCTACCAATTGAATTCAATGGGTACCCATTGAAACCAATGCCAATGGGTACCCATTGAATTCAGTTTCAATGGGTACCCATTGAATTCGATGGGTACCAATTAGAATTTCAATTGGTTTCAACTGGAATTTCGTCATGGGGATGATGATGATGATGATGATGATGTGGTACTTGTGGTGGGTGTTTTCTATATTATAAGCTTGATTAAAAGAAATAATATATGAAACAGTTTGACAAAATCGGTCAGAAATAACCAATTAGAATTTCAATGGGTACCCATTTGTTTCAATGGGTGCCCATTGAATTCAATGGGTACCCATTGAATTCAATGGGTACCCATTGTACCCATTGTACCCATTGAATTCAATGGGTACCAATTAGAATTTCAATTGGTTTCAACTGGAATTTCGTCCTGGGGATGATGATGATGATGTGGTACTTGTGGTGGGTGTTTCAATATTATAAGCTTGATAAAAGAAATAATATATGAAAAAGTTTGACAAAATCGGTCAGAAATAAGAAAACTTGATAATATTTGAAAACAACACTTTATTCATATGGGTGAGTCAAATTGGCAGTATACAAGATTTTGCATACCTCCAATATTGTTCTGAACTCACTTAAATTTTTTGCAATTTTCCCTTTTCTCTTTTGAGAAATTATATCATATGTTTCCCTTTCTTCAAGTTCATATATAGGCTACATCATTATTGTGATTTTAGGGGATGGAAATGTGTAAAAAAAGTTGGAAAAAAGAGGAAATTATGAATATCCTGCCTGTCATTTCTTATTTCTTGATCGATGTCACTCGGACGGGACTCGGACTCATAATTTTCCTTCAAACTTCTTTAATATATTATTTCTTATAGTATTGAAATTGACTTTTGAACAGTTCCCATGCATATACTATCAAGGCATGCTTGCTTCAGCTAAATAACAGAGTTGGTTCTCCCAGTAAATAGACGAAAACAATTAAAAACACAGGGTAAAAGAGTTGTCACCTCCAACGCCCCCCATATACCAAACCAAGCCCCCATACCAGTGTAGGCCTGGGGGGGGGGGGGGGGGGGGTGGGGGGAGTCAAACTATGCAATCGTTGGCCTAACCCAATGCATCCCCTGGCTACGGGCATGCAAGCCCCCATATAATGCATTAGTCCCCAATTCCTTTTTTTTTTAATTCCCACTCTTTATTCATTTTGATGAAAAATAAACATTGTGTAGATTTTCACAGTAGGCTAGCTAGTCCAGTCCGGTACGTACGGTACCGATCGATTGTGAATCGTATTTTAGTGATCGATTGAAGCCATTGCATTGTTTATGTTTTGCACGAAGATGGTCGTCGCACACGAGGTGTAAAATTTAAAGTGTAAAACCTGCTGACAGGCGTCTTGATGTGAACAGGTAACAACATAATTATAAAGAATGGCATTTAAAACTATGTGTGCATTATATTATCACTGTTTGATTGCTTGTCATGACTCGGCCAGTCAAGGTATTGTTTGATGTCGGATGACTACATGTCATGATTGCCATGTTTGTGTACATATTAAATGCATGGTAGCATTGAAGGGTTCACCCATTGAAATGCAGTGTGCATGTGAACCTGTTAGTGTTAGTGTTATGCCAGGGCAGTGGCAGCGCAGTGCAGTGCTAGCTGCGTGTGTTTTGGGTGCGTGTATGGCCATCATTGCCCAGTGTTGTTGTTTTGTGGTGATATGCACTAAAATCTAAATAAATGTTTTCAAATTGTTTTGTTCTTCATTATGGAAAGGCGTCGTTGATAGCTTAAATACATTTTAGTTTAATGACATGTCAAGATAAAATATTAAATGAACAAAAATGAGGCGTGATCGTGAATGCAAGAACAATCAACAAAGTTGCAACAGAATGACAAAATTCTCATTTTAATATTGTGTATTCAATTTTGTAAATCCACATTAAAGGGGACCACCATGCCCACGGGGGTATACGTTTTGGTACTGTTCGATATTAAATATCCAACTCTTTGCAAAACAAAAGCAAAAGGCTAAGTTAGGGTTATTTAATTCATAAAAAATACAATTAATCACTAACACTTGCATAACCAACAGGGCCTCATGGTTCCGTATGCGCCAAACATCTGTGAGTGGGCCAATTCTATACACACGCATACGTTTGGAGACAATAGTACAATGTAAAACGTGTTTATCCTACACAATAGATCCATGAAATGGTCAAAAACTTTGGCTTATGGAAAGGCATCGTTGATAGCTATTTTAAAGGTGCAACTGTAAAGTGTCAGATATTGCCCAAAATGACATTTAAGACTTCAATCCTATACCAAAATCATTGTAAGATATGTCTAAATGATGTGTGAAAGTTTCATTGAAAAAGAACACTGCTTTCCTGGTTGAAAAAAGTGAAAATTTGCGTCAGCTTTTACAACTAATTACAGTATGACGCTAATGACGTTTATAGACGTCTGTAGACGCTCTTGAGCTGAATGATTATCAATGATAGATATCTTCATACTAAAGGGGCATTTGAAAAGATCTAACCTTTTTTAAAATTCTTCTCTTACAATAAATAAGCTAAACAACACAGGAGAAGAGAAATGTTTACCTATCATTTATAAGAATTAGTGCTGTAACCGATCATCGGATCGGCATGCCGATCACGATCCGATCATACATGATCGGACCGTTTTTGCCGATTTCCGATCATTCAGAAAAAATCGGAAGATCGGATCGGCAAAAAAAAAAAAAAAAAAAAAAAAAAAAAAAAAAAAAAAAATCCGTTTTTTTTTCTTTGGAAAATGATCCCCAAAAACATATTTTGGGAATATAAATGAATACCAAAGCAACATATATCCATATGAATAAGCCCAAGGTTATCTTGTATGGGTATGCTTTCATTTAAAACTGATTACCTCTCCTTTTACAAAATTACTCACGCCGATTTTGAGCTTAGTCCCATGTGATTAATTTGGCGTAACCTTTAAGAATCACATGGGACTAAGCTCAAAATCGGCGTGAGTAATTTTGTAAAAGAAGAGGTAATCAGTTTGAAATGAAAGCATACCCGTACAAGATTACCTTGGGCTTATTAATATGGATATATGTTGCTTTGGTATTCATTTATATTCCCAAAATGTGTTTTTGGGGGATCATTTTCCAAAGAAAAAAACAAACAATGTTTTTTTTTTTTTTTTTTTTTTTTTTTAGCCGATCATCCGATCCCGATCATCGATCCGATTTCGAAGATCGATAAATTTTTGCCGATCCGATCAAACGATCCGATCATCAAGGTCAGTTACAGCACTAATAAGAATATTATTTTTGGCTGTTGGTTCCCTTTAAAGGGAGTGTCGGCCTTTTACAAATCGTCTGAACAGTTTCCAGTAGACGGATGAGGATAAATGTAACACCCACACAAAATTTCAGATCAAACAACCCTGTAATTTTGGATTCTACTAAAAAACGAAATCTCTTTATCAGCCAAGTGAGCTATAATGGGCTGTGTGTTCTTAGATCCCATGGGTGGAGCCAGGCTCTATTTCTGAGCAAAATCTCCTAAATCTTTTCAACCAATTTCCTTACCTCTTGATTTGAATTAATTTATGTTTTATATAAAATCTCTTTCCTCACAGATTGTTCTTTGATCATCAGCCAATTGAGCCAACATGGGTCGTGTGTTCCTAGATCACATGGGTGGAGCCAGGCTCTATTTCTGTGCCAACTGTGACTCCAATCTCACCAACCGGGCAGAGTTGCTCTCAACCAGGTTCACAGGGTCAACCGGGAGAGCTTTCCTCTTCAACAAGGTACATCCAAATACTGTCTATACTTACATCCTGGGTATCTACTATACATGTTTAAAACATAATGTACTATTGTTGAAAAGAAGAGTATTTGGGCAAAGGAAAAAAAATTGCACTATTTTTATTGTTGGAAATGATCTGACAATGAAGGCAGTTGTGTTTGAAAATAAGACTTTTTTATACTTCAGCAAAGTTGCATTGATCTTCCCAGTAAAAACTCCTATGGAGTGTTTTGGAGGATTAAACTACCAAGTACCAAGCCTTGATTACCTGAAGGAACTAACCTATAAATTAGCTGTCCTTGCAAATATTTCATATGCCAGGAACAAACATAAGGCCTAATGACCCTAATAATGTGAATAACAGAATAAGTTTCATGAAAAAGATTAATCCTAATGAATATTAGTATCTAGATTCATGAAATAAATTCTTATTGTTTGTAGTGAAGGGTCTATCTAGATAATCTAAAGCTATAATGAGCAAGGTACATGTAATGAGTCATTTTGATGAGCTTCTACTTTCTTTAAAAATGCCACAGTTGTCTTATTAATACGAAATATGAAGAAAAGCTGAAGATAAGGAATTTTAGCTAATAATTTCTCTTTTTATATCTATGTATATACTCTTAAACTGTCTAGGTTGTAAACCTGTCGTACAGCGAGGTACAGGACCGCATGATGATCACAGGCCGGCACATGGTGCGCGACGTCTTCTGCAAGAACTGCGACACAAAGCTGGGCTGGATGTACGAGTTTGCCACCGAGGACAACCAGAGATACAAGGAGGGCCGTACCATTCTGGAGAGGGCACTCATCACCGAGAGGGACGGGTTCGAAGAGCCAAATACGAGCGACACCAGCAGCAATTGAAAATTGCAGCTGATATATGATATAGGTTATTAAAATATTATATTGCATGCAAAGCATGAAGTAAAACAAAAGTACTGAGAAGTAGAGGGGGGTGGTACTAGAGAGGAGGTACCAGACTGTTGAAATCATGAGATGTACATACCAAAAGAAAAAGTGACATGCTTGGAAAGGTTACTGAACTTTGTGAAAAGAATGAACTTTTGTTACTTTGTAGATAATGTACATAATACTGCGTACTATTAAGCCTCCTGTATGTATGGTAGTATTTTATGCATCATACTTTTGTAGCGTGCAGATGAAGGGGGTTTGTTGTCAAATTGTTTGATGAGAAGCAATGAAGATTGAAATATAGTTTATATTTCTCCTGCTCTTACAAAAATATGAATGTTTTTTCCACGCAACAAATCTGAGTTTAGCACGGGTAAGTGTGCGTTCTAGTGATATGAAATGTCTGTGCCACGATTGCAGCATTATTGCGAGAAACATTTCTCTTATCTAATCAAGAAAAGCTCACGCTGTATTGATAACTCGTTGAAATTGCACTTACAAATATTTACAAGATTGTCAAATGGATGGTGCTTGAAAGCAGTTGAAGTTTTCTATCAGTACACAGGAAAAAAACCAATTGTTTAATATAGTAAATTTATTGAAAGAGCCAATATTAAATTTATTCATCAATTTACTACAGGAAAGAAATATATCAACACGCACACATGCCATGATTGTGTCAAAACCAAAATACAAGGTTATGTTGGTATGCATATATCTGAATTTTCTCTAGGTTTTTTTTCTTTTTCTGGGGAGGGTGGAGAGGGGAGGTGGATAATTGTTTTTGTGTGTATCCATGTGCTTCTTTCAACATAATTTATTGAAATAAGTGAGTGAAGAAAGTTAGGCGTGGCAGTAAAGATGTGTAAGAAAGATATTTATAGCAGTCTGCGTAATTCAGACCGCATGAACGCATGCTTTAGAATGGTGATGCATTTCCAATTATTTTTTTTCTTTTCTGGAAACATATTTTTGTGAATTTGTTGATGGAATGGAATACTAAAGATGTTACCTTTCTTTAATAAGAATATTATTTTTGGGTGGTGGTACCCTTTAATATCTCTGTGGAGATTACAAATAATAACAGGGAACAGCTTGTAATTTAGCTATGCATTCCAAGATGACAATTTATTCAAGGTGTTTGGTATAGCTTTACTTGATGTGTGATTATATCTACATTGTTTGTATAGCTTTTTATTTGGTAATTTGTTTTATAGCATGTTGCTTTGCAAAGAAAGGATAAGTTTTGTATTTTATGTTCTTTTTTCAAAATGTGGCTACATGTTTATTTAATGGAGGGTAAATTGTTGACCATTGGAGGGTTTAAGGGGTAGTACAGTTTTGGTAAGGCTGAGCTTTAGAAACCAAAACCTGCACACTAACATTACAAACTTATAGTTATAACTCCACCATGCTCGAAAGACTCTGTGTGTGTCTGCGAACCGAGCCGTTGGTGTGGCTGCAGGTTGATGTGGCCGATCCAGGGGTGCTCTTCTTTGCTGAGCGAACTCGACTCACTGGTCGATCACGGCCGTCATCATTAGCCTTGGCATCGCCGTTCTCTGGACGGGTCAGCGCAACAGCAATATCCACTTCGGTAGGCGGGTCGAGGAAGGTTTCCATGTTTAGGTTGTTGGTGATCTGTTCGCTAGCCTTGGCATCGCTGTTCTTTGGATGGGTCAGCACAACAGCAATATCCACTTCGGTAGGCGGGTCGAGGAAGATGGTTTCCGTGTTTAGGTTGTTGGTGATCTGTTTGCGTTTGTGGAGGCGGCTGCGGCTGCAGGTTGATGTGGCTAATCCTGGGGTGCTCCTTGCTGAGCGAACTCGAATCGCTGGTCATCACCAGCCTTGGCATCGCCGTTCTTTGGATGGGTTAGCACAACAGCAATATCCACTTCGGTAGGCGGGTCGAGGAAGAAGGTTTCCGTGTTTAGGTTGTTGGTGATCTGTTTGCGTTTGTGGAGGAGACGAGCTTGGGGCTTGACCAGGTAACGGGAGATGAGGTTGTTGATCTTGTTTTGATGCGCCTTTTCCCTATTACAGCGAGATAAACTTTACAGCATAATTATCGTGTGCATCCCTATCACATAAGGGCAATATTACATTTTGTGCATCTATGGTTTAATGCCAAACCGAGTTTTTCACATCTAAAAATTACTAAGTAGCATGTTTTCACATCGAAAATTACAAAAGTAGCATGTTTGCCTTTTAAAATTTACTTTGGCCCTTTATTTATTTATTTGTTTCTCCCCTCCTTCCTTTTTTCCTATCATCTAACATCCCTCAATCAGACGCTTGGGTGGTTTGACTGTGCGACCACTCCTCGTCTGGTAGACATGCGCTTCGCCATTATTCTGGTGCTCTCTGTGACCTGGTTGTACTTCATCTCTTATTTGGGTAGGTGACTAGGTGAGGTTCCAGTAATGCTGGTGCTCTTTCCAGGCATTGGAAGATCCTGAAGGTCACACCTATTTCTCCGGAGTACTGCACCATTAGGACATGTCACCCAGAAGGAACGAGGTTCCTTGCAGATATATCTTTCACTGTCACTGGTACCCAAACACCAGTTCGCATGTCTCTCATGGTGGCTTTCTGGTCGATGTCAAGATCAGGGAGTGTCTTCACACCATGCCTATCATGCTGTTCTCTCCGTCGTTCCTGACGCTCAAGGAGTAGGCGTCGGGACACTTTCCCTCTTCATCGTTGCTGGTCCTGTGGTCAAGGGAAGATTGCTTCTGACCTTCCTGCCATAGAGCCCTTCCGTAGGTGAGGGAATAGAAGCACTGAATGGAGTAGTACTCAGACACAGTAGTCCCATGAAGCTGTCCTCCCGTCTCTCCAGGCATTTCTGCATGACGGCTTTCACGGTCTGTATAGACCTTTCAAAGAGACCGCTACTTTTGGGGTAATGAGGACTGGAGGTTGTGTGTTGAAAACCCCACGCTTGGATGAACACTCTGTATTCCTCACTCGAGAACTGTGGCCCATTGTCACTAATGACAACATCAGGAATCCCATGCTCGCTGAACACAGACTTGATCAGTTGTATAACTGTGCCGCTGGTACATCTCCCTGGAACTTGCTTCACGAATGGGCACTTTGAGAAGTAGTCTGTAATGATCGGGTACTCCTTGGTGAAGCTGAAGAGATCATTCCCACCGCTGCCACCATGTGAAGTAATGGATCCGAACATTACATAATAATGCGGTACAAAGAGTTTGTAGAAACAGTTTAGAACAGTTTATTACTGAGCTCCATGACTCATGAACCGGAAGACCGTCGTTCTCATGCAACCGACCCACAATCCCACGCCTCACGCATGCGCATGAGATACATAGTGAGTAATCTCCTCGCACAGTCAAATCAAATATCATGACAAGATGTTTGCTGAAAGTACAGAATACATTTTTTCCACCATTTATTTTATAACACTATTTTATGTCCTGCAGACGTTGATATTAAGTAAGTATTGGTAATGAAACCTCTTCCCCTTAAAAACTATTAGATGTTTCTGGGTTAAAAACATGTAGTCTGGAATCTCTGTAAAATTGTAACAAAGTGACACAAACTCGCAGGAGGTTCTGTAGAACTAGATATTTTTTGTAAACACCCTGCATATTTTCTTTCAAATTTGTTTTGCAGATGTGGTTTTATGTCATTTTGAATATTTACTTCAAAAATTCATGGGAGTTTTAGTTGACATTTATAGGCCTGTCAAATGTCATAAGTTTCCAAACTTTGTGACTTCATTTTCATATAAATGATAAATGAAGGAACAATTATGACAAATTTTGATGTAAGTGACAAAATTAAGAACAGTGTACATAACTATCTTGCACATGTCCTGGTTATGTTACAACATTTAACTGATTTTGCAAAGCTATCTTACACATGTTGTTTAAACAAGCTTGATTATGTAAATGTAAATACTGTACACTGATTTGCCATCATTCTGAGTCTGAAGATGCAATCAATCATTGTGTTTGAAAGGAAATTTGTGTGATTTATCATTAGAAAACACAAACTTTAGCCATTAGATGTGCCTTACTAATAATTATATATAAATTGTATTACTGTAGAACACAAACTATTGTATGAGAAAAACAAACTTACACATCACTAGTGGAAATTATGCGATTTATTAAACAAAAAGCTTACATTTTCGGGGAATTCCCCTAATGATTCCTTTTCGGGTACATGAAGATTTGTTTTTGCAGCTTATTTGTTACCAAGAAAGAAAATAAGTTAATGGTAAATAAATGATTGAATTCATCACTTTCTTGCATAGTCTATAATTATGTATTTTCTGTGTTTTTAAGTTTTTTAAAAGTATTAAGAATAACCTTAATTACAATTTTGTAAAATAATGTTAAACTAGTTGTGTTAAATTATGGCGTTTCAGTGTATTCAGAATAATTCGTCTAAAATTGTTTACAAAATATATTGATAAATCTAATTTTTAAATACAGATCATGATGTTAATCATCAAATTAGAAATCATTTTGAGGTCCACAGAATGACTCGCTTGTACAATAATGTAAACTTGTAAAGTAAACCTGTATATATATACAAAATTATAAACAGTTACTTGGATATTGCTTCATATTAAATATTATGTTTGAATGCTAATTGCTCCCACAAAGCCATTTTGTCTCTACTTATTTTGTCATATTTGAATTGAGGACATTTGGTGTATTCTGTGTGTATGTTTGTTTTTGAATACATGTAAGATATTCAACATATTAAAGGGATATAGTAACTATTTGAAATGTACAAATGAATGGTTGATAAAATGTTTTTTTTTTGTGAACTGATATGTACACTGATATGTACACTAAGTAATATGTATACATTTCTTGTTAAATGGCCCACTAGCAAGTGAAAATTCAAAGTGATATTCGCTAACTCATTGGGCCGTATGCATAAAAACAAGCAATTGCTTGTGCTAGCTTTTTGCTTGAATCGGTATGCATGAAAACAAGCAATTGCTTGCAAGCAAAAGCTTTTGCTTACAAGCACAAGCAATTGCTTACTGCTCGTAAGCAATTGCTTACCAAACAAGCAATTGCTTGAAACCATATGCATAACACAAACATTTTACTTTTCTTGATAAGCAATTGCTTGCATTTTTTCCAGCACATCCAGACCAGCTTGAGCTCTTGCTTACTCAGGGCATTCGCGTTTAAGGATCAAATTTTCATACCGTTTCAGGATGATTACGAGCTCCTTATTCCAGAGGTTATGTTGTGATTTCATATTTAATAAAATTTCTGTTATTTTAGACTTTTTACGGCAATTTTGTCCATCGATCTGCACAGAAACCCCCCTACTGCCCTGTGCTGTTTCCCCCTATTTGCGTAAGCGAAAATACTGCTGCCAGGTCGGGCACGAAGCGTTGTTGTCCTGCAGTGCGATGTTCGCACAACCGTAACGATCCTTTGTCCAACACGTAAGCGATTGCTTAGGCAGTGCAAGCAAAAGGTTTCAGCGCAAGCAAAAGCTTGTGCATATGAATTCAAGCAATTGCTTGAACTTGATCTTTTGCTTGACAAGCTCTTGCTTGTGCTTAAAGCAATTGCTTATAAGCAATTGCTTGTTTTTATGCATACGGCCCATTGCACTGACTTTGTATACAGTTATAACTTTCCAGTGGGCAATTATAAATCCTAACACTACAATCGTAAATATCTTTTTAACAGAAGGGAAATTTGAAAAACCAAAACATGTTCCATGCTTCAATTGGTAATGCAAATACAACAAGGTATGATAGAAGTTCTAATTAAGTTTTTGTGGATTTGGACAATGCTTACTAGATCCCTTTAATTATAATGCATAGCAATTGTAGGTTAAAAAAGAGCTGCTTTTAATCATCATTTAATTATTGTATGTGTGATACTAATATGAATGAAATACATGACTGTCTCTCGTACAAAAAACAAACAAACTAAAAACACTGAAATAACAAATGTGTTACCATAAAATTGTAATTTCTGTGGTCCCTCCCCCCCCCCCCCCCCCCCCCTGTCACCACCTTCAACCCTTCTTTTCTTCTTTTATCATTCTATCTCAACATTCAAAGGGCACAGATAAATACTTGTGAATGTTGGTTAAACTGGATCTATCAGGGGTTGATTTCAGGTCCTTTTATTATCAGGACATCCTGCACATGGGGGAGTTAATTAAGGGAGCTCACGATACATTTAATATTTAAAGGGACAAAATAAAGATGGCACGTGCTTTTGTTATTATCGAAATGGGAAGGATGACGTCATCTTTGTTTTGTATGCGGAAATGGTGAACCTTTGCCACACGTACGTACACATACACTCAGTACACGTTCACACACATACCTTTGTACAGTGAAATGCAGTGCATGCAGCATATTGTGAGTCGGCGAGTGCGAATTATGGGCACCAAACTAGCGACTAAAACATCTCATCTACATCATAATCGCCGTAGATTTAACTGGATACAACTGTAATAAATGTAAGTCTATTTAATTTTCTACGGATGAATGAAATGTGTTTTTGAATTGTCTTTGCCAAGGTGAAGTAAAATATGTTTAAATATAGTTGTGTTTGTGTGCGGGAGACCGACGAATTGCAGTCGGGGTGCTCGGCGCGGCGAGCGCAGGGCGATGAATACCTAGCTGCCTGTGTATGTGTTGTGTGCATGCAGCTCAGATAGTGAGCTGAGCCTGTATCTGTGTAAAAGCCTATCAGCTGATTGTGTGTGTATAATCTAGACGAGCTCTGCCTATGTATTGGAATGCCTTTGTGTCCAAGGGAGACAAGTAGATTTGATAAAAATACTATTGTGATGATTCATCTTTCTTTACTAACAAAGAACATGACTGAGATTTGTGAGAATACTGAACCTAATCGGTTAATTCTCAACCAAAAATAATTTAGGCCGCTTTAGCTTAAACCTAAAATAACCAAAAAATGATACTTCCAACTGTAGTTTGGCATTCTCTCCCAATTTTACCAAAGCGTGCCCAACAATTGACACATGACTAAAAGAACTGAAGCTTTTATACAAATTGCAGTTCTTTTCAGTTTGTCATGTATGTATGCCAAGTCAGCTGAATGCACACTAACAATGGCGGCGTATTGCTCGTTGTTCAACGCTATGACGGGCAGTAAGTGCGATTTACATGTATCAAGCACTGCACTTGATAAAAATTGACAAAAAAGGGAACCGGACATGGTGTCACTCAAAGCGCCCTAAAACAAAAACTACACAACCAAAATAACTATTCTTGTAGTATCGTTTTTCATTGGAAAAGACACCCTAACCGATGGACCTAATCACTTTGTTACCGTAAAACTCCGTGTATAAGACGCACTTTTTTTCCGTCGGAAAATTTTCAAAGTGGGGGGTGCGTCTTATACACAGGTACAGCCCCCCCCCCAAAAAAAAAAAAAAAAAAAAAAAAAAATTAAATTTTTTTTTGGGACCACCCGGTAGTCATGTTTAATGCATATTAAACTGGTCTAGGGCATGACAAGAGCTTGATATAAGGGGGAACATTTATCAAAATATACCTTTTTCCTACATAAATTATAGTGGTTAGCAAAACAAAATGCAAGTTTTTAAGCAGTAACACTGCTACTAATTGAATATTCAGATATTCATGAGTAGCAGCACTCATTTAATATTCAATTTTCTAAACAGTGGTTATAAATTTTTCTCAACAAAAAAGTTATTAATGAATTTAGTATTTTGCATATTTAATGAGCATTGCTACCTTTAACTATGATCAGCTCTGTGCGTAGCACAGAGCTGTGAATTACTGACGATCGAAATGGTGTAGCGTTTTTGCGATGAGGTGTTTTTATCACCTTTAATTATAATTTTTTTGTATTTGGTTAACCTTTTCTAGAGAACAAAAGTGCGTTTTATCTGCGCGCTACATAGAAATTATATGAAAAGAATAATAACTTACCTCAAATTGATGATTAATCCCAAACGGCTTCGCACAAATATTCGAAATTGTCCTGTCGCCTCCAAAGTCATCGGCAATGCATGCTGGGATATATAGGCGAGGTTTTATTCCGGTTCCGCGCGTAAGTGGCGATCGGTTGACTAATACATATAAGCCAGGCCACTGTACTCAATGTTAACCTAACCGCCTGGCATATACATCGCTCGAAATCTTGCAGGAACATGTTTGTAGATGGGCGATGAGGTGTTTTATCCTCTTTAAGCAGATTTTTTTTAAATTTTGTTTACTTGTACTGCACCCTAAAATACCTATGTACGACGGCGCTACACAAAATTGCTATAAAAAGTATGATAACTTACCTCAAATTGATTATTTATGTCGATCGTCCTTGTTAGAATCCGGCTTTTTTTTTCGATCCGTCGGCATCGCACAGCGGGATTCTAACAAGGACAATCGACATAAATAATCAATTTGAGGTAGGTTATCATTGTTTTTATAGCAATTTTGTGTAGCGCCGTCGTACATAGGTATTTTAGGGTGCAGTACAAGTAAACAAAATTAAAAAAAAATCTGCTTAAAGAGGATAAAACACCTCATCGCCCATCTACAAACATGTTCCTGCAAGATTTCGAGCGATGTATATGCCAGGCGGTTAGGTTAACATTGAGTACATCTTGGCTCGTACGCCAAAGTTTGACCTGCGACCTCACGCATGCGCACTGTGGACACAAATTCGGATACCATTTTGGAATTTTTGCTTCTTACCACAATCTGGACGATAAAAACCTAATTTTGTGAATAAATACACCGAATGGAGCCTCATGTATCAAGACAGTGGACCATTGATGTCCATGGATAACATCCGTCGTAAGTATAAAACCAGATATAAATTGTATAGTATCTTATATACTATTTTTACCAATAATTGTTACGAGCGATACACCTAACACACACTTCAATATGCCAGGCTCTGTGCTACGCACAGAGCCTGGTTAGGTTATGCTACCTTATGAATATATGCATATTCATGAAAAAAAAATTCTAAAAAAAAAAATAAAAAAAAAAAACAAACATTATTTATTTTTATTTTTTTTAAATAGAAAGTTGGGGGTGCGTTTTATACACGAGTGCGTCTTATACACTGAGTTTTACGGTACTTTATTTTGGGAAATGCCCTGTTCCGTTTTTGTTTGGCCACTCAATAGTAACATAGTGCTCACTGAACATAATTATATACCACTCGAAAAGGAAAACAATAATATAGTAGCTACTATAGACTAGTAGTCTGCCGTCTACACTAAGTAGGCATACATTTGTATGATATTGTGCACATGCAGAGCTATTGAGCCATTGACCTACATGTAGTATCACTTGAATATATGGTGACCTGAAAAGACTGAAATACATTTTTTTAATCACCCACAACCTCTCTCTGAAGTACTGTGTATACCTGCAAAATAATGCATCTAGACTACAAATGATAGGGTATGGTACACACATGTTGTTTTCACGCTGTAGGCCTATTATTATAGTCAGATCGAAAATGTACAGTTGAAGCCAGTGCACACTAATCTGTATTCATTCTATTATGTGTATCTTTGTATTGTTGTGGTTAGTGCCTGTGGGCTTTGGGAGTCCTTTTAAAGTTTTAAAGCCAAGGGCTTCTTTTGTTGTCCACTATTGATTACATGGTACAATAAATGCTTTTACAGCACTTGAACAAAATCAACATTTTAAGATGCACCAACCAATTATCAGGGGGTAGAGTTATCTGTCATGGGCCCAGTTGCAGAAAGATATACAATCGATTGCAAGTTATATATATAATTAATTCTAAGTCAGAAAACTTGTGCGTTTCAACCAATCAGATTTGCGCATTAAGTAAAACATGTTCAGACTTACAATTAATTGTAACTTACAATTGATTGTATCTCTTTCTTCAATGGGCCTCAGTTGTGTTTATTTGCCATACATGCATTGATCAATGATATTGGATAGTTTGGGGGAAATGTTAATTAGACTATTTTTAGTTACCTGTTTCCAAATAATAGTATTCAACAAATTATTAACTCAAAAGCCCAAAAATCACATTTGCAGTTGTATATAAATAATACATACAGTCAAATCTGTGTACCGTAAAACTCCGTGTATAAGACGCACTCGTGTATAAAACGCACCCCCAACTTTCTATTAAAAAAATATATTTTTTTTTTTCATGAATATTCATATATTCATGAGGTAGCAATGCTCATTAAATATGCAAAATACTAAATTCATTAACAACTTTTTTGTTGAGAAAAATGTATAACCACTGTTTAGAAAATTGAATATTAAATGAGTGCTGCTACTCATGAATATCTGAATATTCAATTAGTAGCAGTGTTACTGCTTAAAAACTTGCATTTGGTTTTGCTAACCACTATAATTTATGTAGGAAAAAGATATATTTTGATAAATGTTCCCCCTTATATCAAGCTCTTGTCATGCCCTAGACCAGTTTAATATGCATTAAACATGACTACCGGGTGTCCCCAAAAAAAATTTCTAAAAAAAAAAAATTTTTTTTTTGGCTGTACCTGTGTATAAGACGCACCCCCACTTTGAAAATTTTCCGACGGAAAAAAAGTGCGTCTTATACACGGAGTTTTACGGTATATTGACCATCAGCGGGAAACAAGGAAAGTGGCCACTAAAGACAGGTTTCATAACATTGATTTCCTCTGCAGGGGATCACCCTTGGTGACTGCTATAGACAGTTTTTACTGTATTTGATACAATCTGTCACAGCTATTACGTGTTGCAATAGGCTGACATTTCTAGTCAATTACAGCACCAACAAAGCACTTCCTGTCAGTAGTTAGTAAATTACACCTTTTTTCAGTGAGCTTCTGCCTGCTTTCCTATCACATAGCTATCACATAGTTATCATGCAGGTAGGAGGGTTAGTAGTTCTAGGCTACAGCGCATATTTAGTATTCACTTAGACTGTTGTTCGTATAGTAATATGTAGGGCAGTAAACTGGTAGGAATTGTATTATATTTTGGTTCATTCAGTGGACAAATTTAATGAATGGAAGTTATCTGCAGGGACTGATTTCCAAACTCCAAAACTTTGTTTGATAAGAAATTTAAGCATTACTACTAGTATACACTAACAAATTTATGAATTAGAAATCAAAAGAACATTGGTATACTCGCCCTAAGCATTGCCCACATGTATACATGTATTTAAAAATATTAACGGAGTCTGCATTGTTTGTACATGTTGATATAATTTTAGGCATAATTTGTGAAAATAATTCCAAATATATTTATTGTTGACATTCTTATTCATAGAGCTTGCCTGACCTTGCAACAACCTAATGGTATTGATACAAGGAGGATTCTCATCATTTAGAGCGAATCACCAAGGGCAGCTACTTGTATCATCTTGTCTTTTCATCAGATCATAGTTAGGTAAGTAAAGTTCATCAACTTCATCTACAATAACCCGCAGGCTCCAATTTAACACTAGCCGGGTGTCACTAAAAATTATGTTCAGGCCACCAGATATTGCTATTGCCAAGTTTTACTTGCCTTCTTGGGGCAACCAAATTAGACTTCCACCAAATTCTTGCTTTATGCCACCAGGGAAAAGTTAATTTCTATAATTTAATATCCTGAGGAATACTTTCTATTGAGGTTTATATGATTAAAGGCAATTATCAGGAAACAATTTCTTAAAACTGGAAGAAAATATCTTGCTACCATTAGGATAAGAAGCTTTCATTATGAATAAACATAATCATATTTATAGTTTATTTCATTTTCATTGTTTTTGTAACACATAGAAGGGTATACTATTTTTCAGATGAGTTACAAGTTTGGTAGGAAATCGAGGAATCTGATAAATTATGAAATATTTTTCACTTTGTAAAATATGAAGTGGTGAGGCAATATGAATATAAACACTTATTGAAACATACAGTTAAATTCAATTCATATAATTCAGACTTTACTTTTTTTCATTGTTCTACAATTCAAACAAACCATATATGCTTTTTCTGTTTTCTCTCCCATACTTTCCTCTACTCTCCCTTCCCTTACAGAGTACACATATCATGGGGCGTGTTTTTCTGGAGCATATAGGTGGCACGCGTCTCTTCTCCTGCGCAAACTGCGACACGGTGCTGACCAACCGGGCCGAGCTGATGTCCACGCGCTTCACTGGCTCGACGGGCCGCGCATACCTCTTCAAACGTGTGGTCAACCTCTCATTCAGCGAGGTCCAGGACCGCATCATGCTGACCGGCCGACACATGGTCAGAGACGTATTCTGTAAGAGCTGCGACTCCAAACTTGGCTGGATCTATGAGTTTGCAACGGAGGAGTCGCAGCGGTATAAGGAAGGCAAGGTGATCCTGGAGAGGGCGCTAATCACGGAGAGCGAAGGCATGGAAGAACATGTAGTCGTTGGGGACATTTGATGACGGATAACATCGCACTCTCTTTTTTAATTGCTGGATTCTTTTTAATATGTGTGAATTGTGCTGTACAGATTGCAATGGACACTCTGATGTATGACAACATCTCACTCTTTTTTAATTGGAATTTTTTTAAATGTGAATTTTGCTGTAAATACAGGAAATATTTTAAATCCATGTATTATATGAACAATTTTTACTTTTCTGTACAAAGAAACTTTCTAATATTGTAGGCTATATTTACTCTTTAGTTAGCGATGTAAGATACTTGATGCTTTTAGATAAACCTTTTAAAAGTAGTAACAATCGATCTCCATAAATTATGACTATGTTTACTCTACTACGATCCACCCAATAAATTCACAAAACTAATACAAAGCAAATAAGGGAAAACATTCTAAAAAATTAAGTAATAGATAGATTGCCCCCCCCCTTCAGTTGAACCAGGGTATGCCACTACATACTTGTAACAATCATTCTACTACCATGTTTACATTTATGGTATGTTAGTTCATTCCAGTGAAATATAGAGAGTCAAAAGCAATATTAAGGGTTTTAAATTTAATGGCATTAGATGCATAATGATCATTATGCATATTTTGTTATATCAGGTGTTATATTTTAGTGAAATATTGGCTGAAACTTACAAAATGCTGCATTAAATGTTTGCACATGTATACACATGTCAAAGTTACCAGTTTGCCATTGGCTTAGAAGATTAAAGTCCAACATGTCAAAGTTACCAGTTTGCCATTGGCTTAGAAGAGTAAAGTCCAACATGTCAAAGTTACCAGTTTGCTATTGGCTTAGAAGAGTAAAGTCCAACATGTCAAAGTTACCAGTTTGCCATTGGCTTAGAGGAGTAAAGTCCAGGAATGTCAAGTAACATTATTTATTTAGGTATTAAAAAACATTTTATCCTCGCCCATGGTGCTAATGTATTTCATGTTATTTATATAATGCAATTCAGGGGGAATTTTACTATCACTTATCATCTCTTTCATGTTTCGGACAGTTGACCGAAATGCCCTTTAAGAAAAAAAAAACAATTAGTTTTCTTTTTAATTCTTTTTAAATTAATGAATTTTCACCCAAGTGCCAAAGTTTGAAATAGGTAATGTGGTTTTATAGATGAGAGAAAATGAAGAAAAAGAAAACATATATTTCTAAAGTGGGGGTTTCTTATAATTTCTTTATCTGGGTATAAATGGTCAGTGTTCCCCTTTATTTCCTTTCCTTTCATGAGATTAGAGACCATGTTTGAAATTTATTGTCATTTTACAGACAAGTATCAACTGGCTGTCCACAGCTTAGTTGCCCTGGTTTTACATATATGTTAACTCATTTCATGATAATTCATGTCAAAAATTATTTTGTAATGTTACTGTCCAAGAGCCCAGGTTTGAACCAGGCAGAATAGTATGAAGAGTATAGCTTTGACCACTAGTCTTTAACAGCACTGTACTAAGCATGTGTTCTGTAACAGTGAAACCTGTCTTAGTGGCAACCTGTCTCGGCCAACCTGCCTATAGTGGCCACCGATTGTGATCGCTGCAGAGAAAAACATATGTCTATAGACTATAGAGGAGCTACTTTTTGTGTTTTCCTTAGGTGGTCATAGCGGTGCATTAGGAATCGTTATTGTGATCATCAGATACTTCTTTATTATATGATGCTTGTAAATTTAATTTTACTCACTCTATTCATTCTATGGTTTTCAGTATGCATCGTGTGTGGTTTTTATACACGTTTCGAAGTCATTCAAGTATGCATTCCATTTAGCTAAAGGCGACAATCCATTTGTCTCGAATTATTGCAGAGGGCATTCAATCAAGTAATTATTATGTGTTATGTTTGTGTATTTAAACAATGCTAGAAATGAACCCTCTGTGGCCCATTTCAGCAAGTAAAAAATACATCAAAAAACAATCTAATTGTAGTTGGTTGCCCATTGGGGTCCGTAATTAGAATTTTTCATTAATGACAATTTGGTGGCCCAGACCTAGTGCTAATTTAAAGCATTATATACTGTATGTACGTGAACATAGCACGGGCGTAGACATGTCATTGATACCCATTCAACTGGGGGGGATGATCTATTCATTCATCCCCCCAATGAATAGGTATTACGTAAGTCGCTACGCCCGTGGAACATAGAAGCAAACAACTGCACAAAGGGTCACGTGCAGACACAGACACACATACAAACGTGTCATGCATGTTAAGCCCGACGCAGACAGAGCCGACTCAACCCGATCCGACTGGTTATCAGTCGGATCGGCTCAGTGTGCGGTGCCTCACGGCTCCAGTCGTAACCCAATCGGGCCAGATTCAACATGGTGAATCGGCCGCTACTAAATCTGACCGACTGTGGCTTTCAGTCGGGTCGGGTCGGGTCGGGTTGGGTCGAGTCGGCTCTGTCTGCGGTGCGCACTCTTGACACTCTCTTCTCTTGGGTTAGACCATATATGCTTTGCATCTCACCCTGGACTTTTTTTAGGGGGTTTTCACAATACATGAATGTGCAATTTGTATTTATAGTGTAGACAGTATTGTTGTGATAAGATGATTTTCAATTTGATTAGATATCATATTTATATTATTTTGCAGTAATGACAGTACAGTGGAGCCTTGTTATAAGGAACTCTGATATAACAAGATAATTTTACGGGTCCATGCTTTTTTCAACCTTATTTTTTCTTTTACCCTGATATAACAAGATAACTGATAAAACAAGGTAATTTGATTTCCCTAGTCTCACGGTTGTTCAGGTTTCTATGAGGATCCACTGTCCAATGTATTTGTACGCTTGTCACAACTGCCAATTCATACCCTCATCTCTTTCCAAAATTCAGGGTTTACATGTTGTACATGTAGTTGGCATTTTCAGGGTTTGAACTTATCCTTTTTTCTTACAAGCCAAAAGGCTAGATACAGCTTCAATTTTGAAACATAAGGTGTACAGAATTCAATTTCTCAGATTTCTTTTTTTATAGTCTTCTAAAAGTAATTGGCTAGTTTTGATAGCGAATATCATATTTGAGTGACCCAAACAATCCTCAACATTAAATACATGTACATGTTTTGTAGAGTTCTGAACAGATATTATTTGAGTGCTATACGTGTTGAGGTACTACGCTAGCTTAACATTCATTCCTCAAGACCGAGCCTCGAAGCGGCTAAAACTTGCAATGCACAAAAAACTCTTTCATAGCCAGATTTTCTAATGATTGCTTATATTACGAATTTGTGATTTTTGATACATTTATACCTTTTGTATGAAATATAATCTCTGTGTCAGAAATTTGCCACACATTAGAGTCACAATGTCATCTACAATTCCATTAGAAGGAATGTTAGACATTTGTGTAGGAGATTCTATTGGGAGCTTCCATTTAAAGGTGCACCTGTAAAGCGTCAGATATTGCCCAAAATGACATTTGAGGCTTCAATCCTATACCAAAATCATTGTAAGATACTGTATGTCCGAATGATGTGTGAAAGTTTCATTGAAAAATAACACTGCTTTCCTGGTTAAAAAGGCGAAAATTGGCGTCAGCTTTTACAACTAAATAGTGCATGACGTTTATGACCGTTCATTAACGCTCTTGAGCTGAATGATTATCAATGATAGATATCGTCATACTAAAGGGGCATTTGAAAAAATCTAACGCTATTTTATTCTTCTCTTACCATAAGCTAAACAACACGGTAGAAGAGAAATGTGGAAGCTCAAATTAATTTTTGTGGAGTTTGACATTTTACAGGTGCACCTTTAAGAATTGACCATTATAAAATTATTAGAAGAATAATTTGTTTGAGCGAGGATAATTTCGTAGATTGAATTTTAATATCCCCTCAGGTCGATTAACAATGTTTATTTGATATGATTATGTAGAATCAATTGATGAAAATTATTTTTAATATGCACATAATAGAGTATTATTAAGTAGAATAACATGAATGATCAGCAATTCATTCATGTTTCACGGCAGTTGACAAATTGTGTAAAGCCCTGTGACAGTCTTGGGGAAATGGCAACAATGTCTGGGGGGATTTGAGGTTGTAAAAAGGTGTTGCACCAATATGGTGTAGTCCTCCAAATATTTTCCTGGTCTACAATGTAGACGTGGGCTTATAACTAATAAACCACACTCGCTTAGTTCATTTTAAGTCTAGTTTAGATGATATGGCTAAGTATGCAACAGAAAACAAGTTGACCCTAGTTGACAACTGAAATGATATCTATTGCATACTTATTCCTATCATCTAAAATATACTTCTAATGGAACTGTATGTAAGCTAATGTGGTTTTATGATAGTAGGCGCAGAACATTATTGATCGTTTGAATATCGGTATTGCACTAGGTAAACAAAATTTTACAATTTATTCTTTGGGCCTCCCCTCCCACCCCGAGACTGTCTGTCATAGGGGCATCAAGTTGTAGTCGTATGCTGGATTGCTTCTCTTTATTGATATTGTAATTAAAACTTATTTATTTCAGATGCAAGTATGAAGACTTATGACTACATTTATCTGATTGTATCGTGTGATAGTATTTGGAGCACCTATAATTGGGCCATATGCATAAATTGTCACCACAATTTTCTTCGCATTTTTCACTTCCATTTTCTGTCGGAAGATTCCTGCAATTGAAGATTGCTTATATGTATGCATATGACCCATTATAGACAAACGTGCACTACAAAGGTGGAACAAAATATTGATGCTCGATGCCGGGACGACGCGGCGTGACTCCCGTTGCACCTGCACATACTTAATATACATATACAAATTTCAATTGTTTACTTGTGTGACAAATGGTTACTTCTATATTTGAAAAAAAATCAAGACAAACACCAAAGAAACATTAATTTTTTTCAGTTTGACTGGCTGCCGACTGGCTGCCGAGTTTTATTGTATGAAGCTGGAAACCACTACCATGATAGAGGTAAACATGGTTACAGTTGTATATCAAAAAGGAAACACTGAGCACATTGGGTAAACAAACTTGACATACAGAAGTCAATAGTCCACAAAACTTGAAAAGAAAGTCACATTGTAGGTTTGAAAGGAAAGTAGATTTCCCTAAAAATGTTGTAAAAGATAGCTAGGTTATAAGGAATAAGTGTTCTCTTTAGACATTTGCATATAAATTTGAAAAAAACATACAGACTATACATTCTAGTGCTTCTAGAGATGGATTGAACAGAGATACCAACTGGTTTGCTCTACCATATTTTGTATGAATTTTTCATCATTTAAAATAAGAAAATAGTAGTTTCAAAAGAAAATTTGTTTTCTTAAATTTGATGTATGTACCCACAGTGGTTTTCTTATGAAAGGTTGGCTGTTTTTACTCCTGCATCTCACTTTAATCATTCAGAAATACACATTTTATTTTTGAACCAATGCTAGTGCATCAAAGAAAATAAAACCTAAATCAAATGTATAACATTCACATTTCCCCATCTTTTTCTTCAATATACTAGAAGCACTAGAATGTATGCTGAAGTTTGTTTCTAACCATCAATGACGATACAGACCCACATCCATGAAGAAACAATTCTTTGGTTATCAGAAACAGAAAATGATGAAATATTTGTCCACACTGATTTAGTCCAATAATTCATTCAATCAATTCTATATATGCTGCAAGATGTATCTGTTTGCTTAATTTTTGAACCCATGTTATAATCTAAACACAGTTTTGAGTTGTAATATTGACTAATATATATCCCACTCGGGACCAATTCAAAATAGAATAATGCTCAGGCTGGGGTCGGAGAAGATGTATCACACCACAATCAAGATTAACCCATTCAGGACTGGTTCCCAAAACGCTCGGGCTTGGGTCTACATAATATGCATCTAAACAATCAAATGGTCTTGAATGGCTTAACCATATATAACCATATATAGTCAGACCAAGCTTTTGAACTCTTTATAACCATATATATGTATACTGTATTCGCCGTAATTATGTCGCAAATATGCATAAACACATAGGAGATTATTTGATCTGGGGGGTGTTTCACAAAGATTAAAAGTTGAACTTAACTCTTTAAGTTGGACCTTACTATTATCGAAAGCCAATTGTAGCCTTGGAATAGAATATATTCAAAAGCAAAACAAAAAAGAAGAAAGCATTTTAGACTTTTCATAAATGTTGCATCAAGAACATGAATCTCCTTCATAATAGACATATTAATGATTTGAATCAACATTTTATGCCTTCAAAAAAGGACTTTTACAACAATTTTTCAAAGAACTAGTGGCATTCTATAATGTTTAATTCCAACTTAAGAGTTAAGTTCAACACCCCCTGGTGTAAAGTTCTCCATCGATCCCAGCCCAAGTCGTCTTGTCATCCTCATAAGGTTGATGCTACTTTCACTACAATGTAAATGTGAAGTGCTTCTCATAATGCTGTGACATAAGTACAGACAAACCTGTGTATAGTGACCACCTGTGAGAAACCAGAAAAATGGTTACCACAGAAGGGTGATCTCTATAGACAGTTTTACTGTACACCTACTATGACATATCTATTTTCATAGGGTACTTAGCCAGCACCATTTTTGTATAGAAGTTTAGAACCATGATCATCATGGGGAGCCCCCCCCCCCCCCCCCCCCCCCACCCCACCCACCCACTCGCTTGCCAAAATATTTCCTATAACTTTTGATTTTATTGGATCATGAGATATAACTCTCCAAAAAGTCTTGATAACCAAATCCCCACTCTCCCCCCCCCCCCCCCTCCCCAGAAAAAAATCCTCTCACATTTATGATGAAGTATTTTATAACTGCTGCTAACTTCTGAATACAACTCTGCAGCAGAAAACATTGTCATATCCCTACTATCCTCAAAACGTGAAGGTAGTTGCGCTCATAATTTACGAGCGCTTAAAATTCATTTTCGAATAAATCTCTTTTGATACTGAACAATTCGTTAGAAAAAGACTACCTCATCCACCGTTACAAGGTGATTTAATTCTTTTGATACATTATTTAACTTATGATATAAATATATAAAACAACATATGGTTGCATATGGTACTTATTTTTCACATCATATCTATTTATTAGCGATGTTCAATTGTGTTAGTTGAAATTGTGAAGCATGAAATATATTATATCAGCTCGCACATAATATCTATTTCATTTTATATATTTTTCTTTACAAAAGTCTTTAGCATACATTGAACGTTTACAGTACATTATTTGCTAAAAGATCATACAATTTTAGACATTGCAGTTGATAAAGACGTACCTACCATACTTTTAATTAAAGGAATGATTGTGCATTTTTTATTCATTAGATCAAGTATAAACCAAACACTCATCGCAATTGCCGATAAAAATGCACTCTCACAACTTCCAAAATTCACATTAATTTTTTGGCAAGAAAAATAAGAAAAATAGGAACAAAAGGTAGAAGCTTAATATCCTTTGAATAGTGACTATCAAAACACATGCTAATATATTAATTCCTCATGCTCGCTACTCCATAGAAGCAAACTACATGAAATACATAATGGGACACGATGCGATAGTTACAATGAAATATTACACAACTCTACATACGGTAATTGAATGTACATGCTGGTTAGTTAAATCTGGAGTAAATTACAACTATATATATACCATAGCGTATAAAAGGATAAGCCTGAATACACGTACATACATACATACATCCTATTATACAACAAATATCTAGACAAAGATATACATATACACACATGCCTATACACCTACATATGCAACACTGAGTTTCTCTTAGGTAAGATTTGTTACTGGACTATTAAACAAAACTTACAAGTTAGTTCACGATTATAATCTCTGGTACAAAACAAAGACACAAAATTGTACTTCATGAAATAATTTCACCATGAAAAAGTTTACCAAACAATGTCTGCAATCACTTTGTATTTTCAAGCAAATATGTCATTGTTAAACACGAAGAGGCTCATCAAGTAAACATTATGAAAAGTGGAACACCTGGATAACAGCAAAATTGCTGTAAGTGGTACAAAAGTTGGCGTCTGCTCATGAAAGATCTCGAATTACAGTATGAATTTTAAAAATGTTATAAAAAAGGTGAAGGCACTTCTTTTTAATTGTTTGTACGTAAATACTGAAGTAAATTCCACTGGTATGTAGTAGTGTTTGTTACATAACGTCCGACTATGAAACAGTGTCGGAAGTTGTGCATCTGTGCAAAAAAGTGATACTGGTCAACTGATTTATAGTAAGTCTAGGTGCCCTAAAGAAGAAAAAAAAAAACATGCTAAGGATGAGTTTGACTAAGGAAAAAGCATGAAAGCAAGATTCTCATTGAACATTCATTTTTGTGTACAGGAACTAAAATTAGTCTTTTTTGTTTTAAAAGGTAGACAAAATTAATTTGTAATGTTCAAACTATGATGATATAAACATAATAATGTACCGCTTTATGAAACGATGGTGAAGAGCTAGCAGTACGAAACATGAAAGAAGCAAGATTTTATTTGCTCAAACAATCCGGACCTTATGACTTCCCCTGAACAGGTCACATGATCAGTCAGGTGACGGTGATCATGTGACTGGGATCAGGTGGCGTCAAGGCCAAGCATTCAAACCATGGAGGAAAAGATACCATAGAACACTCTTGAAAGGCATTTACAGTTGAAAGAATAGTAAAGGCAGCTACTTTTTTTCAAGAAATAATTCTTAACCATGATCGTTACCACGATAGCACTGGAAATTGATGACAGCTATAATAGGCAAATGGTCTCGTGGCAATTACAAAAAGCAAATAGAATTTGGAAATCGATACAAATGATTTTAAATTTAAAGCCTTAATAAAGTGTCGGTGTTCTAAAGAAAAATACAACTTATGTTTTTAGGATGATTTGGAAGATTTACTATTTGTGCGACCAAAAACATAATGTGTAAATATGTTACGGTAAAAAGAACTCATTATTACAAAAGAATCTAGGCACCAATATAAGAATACAATATAGGATATGTAAGTATATTATTAAGTTTGTGACACACCTTTGGCAAAAAACACTGATAATTTATAGCTTCATTAAGGAAAGCAGTTGAAAGAACGCTGCTTTATAAAAAAAAAAAAAAAAAAAAATCACAATGGAAGTTGTTGACACTGGATTATTTTTGCATTAGTTGAGAGCTATATTGTGTGTAGTGTTCTTGAAAGCTACATTGCATTGATATGGTAACGAGATATTCCTTTCAATGTTCTTCGGCTGTGACATAATCGTCGGATGTGGGTGTGTTTGAAAGCCCTTTCTCTGAAATGGCATCCTTGTAACTGAGCTCTGACGATGCTGACCGGTTGAGGGAAGATGCGAACTGGTCAGGCGACAGAATCTTCTGTCCCTCGGAGGAAAACGAATCCTCTATGGACAGACCTTCATACAGGGACAGAACGTCCAGGGTTGTTGGGTGGGCCGATTCTCTCTTCTTTGATCCATCCAAGGAAATCTTCAGGCTCACTTTATGATGGCCATTTTCGCTGGAAACTGATCTTGTGACGGACACATTGCTTGAAGGGCTACTTGTAGTTGGAAGATCAGGCTGTGCTACTTCCCTCTGGGAGTCCAGCTGTTCAATCTCTGGGAAGATGAAGTCAGAAGACAGCGAGAAGTGCTTGTTGGAAACTGAGTTATCACTGGAGATTTCAACGCCATCCAGGTGGGTATCGGGGAAATCCAAAGTTCTCCCACCTGCATTTGACATCTCGTTGGACGAAATGTCAAAGACCTCTGGGAATGGAAGATCTAGATCTAGATCAAGGTGGGGTATGTTCATCTGACTCGAGGAATGCGTTTCCTCTCCCGTTGTGAAAGGATCACTGCTGGAGCCTTCCATATCTAGGAACAACTCATCATGTTCGTCTCCTTGGATTTCTGCTTTGGGATCTGTCACAGACTTTGGGATTGGCTTGTGGGCTGCTTTTTCTAAAGCCTCAAACCTTTCTCGGATGGACTTGAACATGGCGGGAGTGACTTCCTCTTCTTCAGCCGAGGCTGTCGAGGCAAGACGACTTATCGATTCCATCAGACCGTCCTTGATTGCATTGGCACTGGCCATCTTAGCCTCGGGGCAAGGTGAGCTCCTACCACTGCTATGAAGACTTGAAGCATAACTGCCCTGGTAGCTCCCCTGGTAGCTTCCCTGGTAGCTGCCCTGGTAACTGTTCAATGTGAAAGAGAGGTCTCCCACATCTGAGGTACTGCTGCTACAAGAGAAGCCATCTGTGGAGTCTTTTCCATCTGAGTTGTGCCTTGATCGTTGCCTAGGCCTTGCGACCCATTCCTCTAGTTCTCTTCTCCTCTCCGACAGCTTCTTGAAGCCCATGCTTGACCTGTGCTGCGAAGATTTGTTTGCCTGCTTGTTGTCTTGCTGAAAGCACTTGAGTCTTTCCTTGATGCCCTCCTGGACAGGGGTAACAACCTTTGGATCTGGCCTGGCGGGCCTGTTCACCTCAAACCTACGGACTGCATCTCTGACAGACTTCCTGTTCTGTCCAGACCTGCTGATGGAACGTAAAGAACTGGTGGACCTGTTATCCTCAGAGTCTGTGGACCTACTTGGAGTTGACCTGCTAGTGGATGTCCTTGTTGCGGAAGCTCGCACACTGTTGGTGGGTGAATCTCCAACCTCAAAACGCTTGATGACTGTGCCAGCATTGCCATGGGTGACAGCCCATGCCACCTGCTTGCCATCAGTCTCTGATGAGGACGATTCACTGTTCTTCCTTGTCACTACAATCGTTGCCTGCTGCTGCTGCTGCTGCTGCTGCTGATGCTTAATCATACGGCTGTATTTCCTGGCCAACCTCTGCACCTTCTTCTTTGCTTCACTGAGTTGCTCTTCCTCTGGGGAATCCCCAGATGAGTCATTGTCTTTACTGGATTGAACCTCTTTGATTTGTTCTTTACTCGATGTGTCAGCACTTGATTGCAACTCATCTTGGTCTAAATCTAAGACCAAATCATTTAAAACTGTGGATACTTTTTCCTTACGAGATCCAGCTTTTGAGTTTCTTGAGATTTCACGGTCTGAATGTGGGGTTGAAGTACCACTTCTACTCTCACATTTTGCAGCATATTTGGCCCCGAGTTGTTGGAAAGCGATATTGATGGAATCTGTGAGGTTTTCACGAGATGACAAGGAAGAAAGTTCTTCATCATTTGTCCCAAATGTTGATGCTGAAGATCCAAGAGTTTTCTGCTCATTGTCATTACTCTTGATAGAATCACCCAGGTCTGATTTAAGGTCAGCAATATTTGGATCTGACTGACACTTGGCCATTTCTTTCCACGTATGGAGACTGCTATCATCACTGACTGTCCTGGAGAGACGCATCTTAGTAATCCTGCTGAAGTGTGGGTGGATGCTGACATCAGCACTCTGAGGTCTCGATGGAATGTGCGAGAATGAGCGATTCCTAAAATGCCTGTTGGTCATTGGCACCCAGACGTCATCATGGTCCTTGCTAAATCTGTCGTTGAGAGGTCTGTACTCCTTGAAGTCCACTCTCCTCAACCTGAAGAGCTCCGGTCCTGGCTTCGACCCCAGACTCCTCCTGGCTGGTTTGGGAGAGAGGTCTATGTCCAGCAGAGGGTCCCTCACCAGTTGGTTGTCGTCAGACAGCTGTTCCAGTGCTTCCAGCTCATCTGGACTCTCTCCTTCCTGGCCCTTGACAACCTCTCCATCCTCCTCCTCCGTGTCATCCAGACCCTCCACTCTCAGGAGGCCCCTCTTCCTGATGGCACCACCCTTCTTCTTGGGGGTCGCACCTTCCCCAGCCTTTGCCTCGTCGGCACTGCTCTTGTCCTCAGAGTCCACCAGCTTGAGGTGCTCCGAGAGGTTCATGCTGCCGATGCCAGAGTCTCTGTTGGCCTCTTTCTTCTTGTCTCCTAGGCTGTTGGACAACACCAGCTTCTTGGAGGAAGATGGTGTAGACTCCTCCTCCTCACTCGGATCTGTACATATGGAAGAAAATAAAGGATAAAATATAGATGTGCTTGATCATCACAAACAATTTGACACTAGCATAGTTATGATAATGCTAATTGCACTAATTCTGGTCTCTCATAACTGTTGCATAAATCTCTAAATACAAATACTTTTGATATGACCAATTCAAAACAATTTAAAACAAGAAATATATTTCCACTAGTAAAAACAACAAAACAAAACTATTGGAAATATAAACATGTATATTTGAATATTTTTCATTTTAAAATCAAATTAATTTTCCACTAGTAAAAAAAAAAAAAAAAAAAACCTCTTGAACAAAAATGGATCTGCTCTTTTCAACCATCTCTTTTTTTTCGATATGAGTACTTGATCAGCTGACATTGCAAAAAAAATATATATATCTGCTCAACTATTTTCCTTGTGAGTGCTTGAAATCCCAACACCCCACTATGATATAAAGTGACAAATATGAAATTTTCACCCTATAATATCAGTAATAAAAACATAAAATCAAATTTAGAAAAAAATAAAACGTAGCTAGAGTTTCTCAAAGTCATTCCCAAATGTATAATGGGTCAAGGATTTTAAGGAGTTTTGCACGAGTCTTCTTCAGGTCAAAAAGTGACCATGGACTGGATGGACATTCAGCAATCACATATGGATGTAATTCTGTGTGAGGAAATGACACAGGCACAGAGTAATGTGTCTTAACCCATTGCCTACGGGAACTTAGTATTAATTCTATGGGGATTGCACAATCTAGCAGGGATCAGGTTAACTCATTTACTCCTTGATGTTGAATTCTCCATAGGGTTTATAAATGACACACAGCACAAGATTCCTGCAGGAGCCACATGGTTAAAGGGCAATGCAACTCAAGACAAGAGTTAATACTACTTTATACATCGTAATATTCCTGTTTATTATATGTAACATTACTCCGACTCAGATTTCTGCTTTGGAAGAAAAATGTGAAAACTCTATAGGCTTTACCACTATTTTACGCGAACACTGGAGGCCGCCATTATTAGGTTTTTACGGACATCATGCACTAATGCCCTTCAATAGCTTCTATTCAACCATTGTCTGAATATTTGTAGTAGATATGCATCTACAAGTATTCAGACAATGGTTGAATAGAAGCTATTGAAGGGCATTAGTGCATGATGTCCGTAAAAACCTAATAATGGCGGCCTCCAGTGTTCGCGTAAAATAGTGGTAAAGCCTATAGAGTTTTCACATTTTTCTTCCAAAGCAGAAATCTGAGTCGGAGTAATGTTACATATAATAAACAGGAATATTACGATGTACATGTATAAAGTAGTATAAACTCTTTTCTTGAGTTGCATTGCCCTTTAAAGGAGTTTTTCCGAAGGAAGTGTACCAGGGTCTCCAAGGGCTTATGATGGGATTGGAAAAAAAAAATTGACCTTGATCAATGATGACGTTTAGGGTCTTCTTATTTTGCCTAGAAGGGTGTTAGGCATACACGGGGAGGGCTCAATATGACAAATCAAAGACTAACTCTGTTTAATAATTGATGACATTTACGACTTTGATCAATCTTTTCAATTTTGCAGAGGAAGGTTTAAGGCAGGTCAATATGACATAATCGAGATTGACCTTGTTCATTGATGACGTTTTAATATGTTGTACAGTCTTATTATTTTCGGCTCGGAGCTAGGATATAGGGAATTCACACAGGGCATAATATGACAGATAACGTTTAACCTGTTCCCTACTAGATTTTGCAATTCCCAAAGAGTTTATACAGGGCTCACCATGTTTCATTAGGCAAAGGGTTAACCTGTTCCATACTAGATTTTGCAATTCCAAAAGAGAGTTTATGCAGTGCCCACCAGGTTCCCTTTAGACAATGGATTAAGATTTTGAACAGTCTTCTTATTTTTTGTTTGAAGGCATCAATGGGGAGGGCTTGAAGGATGGGTTGGAATCGTATATCAGATGCGCGGTGCCATCTTGCTAACACCTTGTGAAATACACACTGACTCAGTGTTATGTAGCATGCGCAAACTAGCCTAGTTTATACATGTTTGGACCGCCCTTTACATCCCCATTCATGACAGTCTTTAATATGATGAATCAAGGACTGACCGTGTTCAATGATGACATCGTCTCGAAGGTCCTCTTGTCTCGCTAGGGGTGCAAAGCTGCCCTCTCCTTGGCCACTCTGGGGAAATCGAAACAAGTACATAAAAGAACTTCATTATCATCATCACCATCATCATCATCATCACTATTACCATCACCATCACCTTCGTCCTTGTTGTCGTCATCGGCATCATCATCATCACCATCATCATCATTACCACCATCAACACCATCATCATCATCATCATCATCATCATCATCACCATCACCATTATCAACATCATCACCATCATCATCATCGTCATCCTCATCATCATCATCATCGAGCGACTCACTGGAGTGTTTGGATCGCTCCTCTGTCCCCTGACCGGTTCCTCATCAAGTGAGTCTTCTGTGCCGTCATCTTGCTGTAGTTCAGTGGATCTCTTGTTTGCCTAAAAGAAAAAATAGGGGAAAGAAGTTGTAACATCTCTTCATTTTTTGCATTTATATAGACAAATATATGTTTTCAAACAAGATATTCAAGCCCATGTCATGTCAGATAATTGACAATACAGGGTGTTATTATGTACTGCAATTACAGGTTCAAATATAACAAAACATTGTGCGAAGCTCTCTTCGAGGGAGATATGTCAGTTGGGTCAGCCTATTTATAAACACAATACATCTATGACTGAAAAGTTTATAAATGTTGTGTGGGATTTACTTTACATTTCGTTTTCATGAAGGAATATACCAGGGAGTTTAACCAATTTTCGCAAGGGACCTTTTTATGAATCATGACGCAGCCCAACTTCCTGTATCAACAGTTTGTACCATTATAAAAATTCCCGTTTTAGCCACACGAAGATACACGTGAGGGGAAAGGGGGGTACAAACGGGGGAAACATTCCTGATTGGGCTCGATCTTGAAAAAACGTGATAGAACACCTTGGCAGAAGCATGCAGACATCTACATGTACATGTATCTACTTTGCAGTTAACCTGTTCCCTTTGAAATTCCTATAGACTTTGTACATAACCCAACCGGTTCCCGTAAGCAACAGGTTAAAAAACATGATAGTAATGATAAATGTTTGCAGGTTGAAAAGGATGTAAGGGATTAATTGTAAGTAGACATATTTTCACCTAAAAGTGGGGAACTAGGTTAATTTGACTTGATTCCTGTATATTTCAAGAATGCATGTTAAGGTCATATTAGGTCACTGCTACATTTGTTTTTAAATATCAAATTTAAATCAAGATCAGGGGGCCAGGGCCCATATTCACAAAACCCCTCTAGCTTAGTTCCATGCTAAATCTATGTCAGATCAAACAATTTAATTGTTGAAGTTCACATTGAAGGGTACTGTGTTAGCCTCCGGTAAATAGTATTAAAGTTAACCTTAGTAGTAAGAGACTTATGTATATAATTAGATCAGTACTTTATCCTGTAAATTAACCTGTTCAAATACTCAGGCTGTGATCTATTGAGAATGCATGTTATTCCAATATACAACTCTTGACACTGGAATATACAACAGTTCCCAATGTCAAATTGCATTTTGAACAATGGTATTTTCAGTCTACAAGTCTTGACAAAGTGAAATACACTAGTTCTCAATTTCAAATTACATTTTGAACAATATTATTTTCAATAATAACAAATAGTATTTTTACATGATATTTTCATCAGACATGAAGAAGAAAATAGTGTCTTGCTGTTAATTTCTATGAATTTGGTCAACAAATCTTACCAATTTTGATAGGTCTGGTCTCTTCATTCCTGCAGGAAAAAAAGGAGAAGAAATTGGGGGAAAAAGAGAAATATATTTAAATGATTGAAAAGTCAATAAAACATGTGATAACTGCACAAACCAAGGCACTTTTAACCAGGGAGACTTTGGACAGAACAAGTTTTAATGTCATACAAACAAATATGCATGCATGCTGATGGGATCAAATGTGACATAACTGAACATATATATATCAAAATCTATAATATTATGATACATTTTCTGCAAATACTTTGAGTTCCTTTAAGATTCTTATTTCTGATTTACAGAAATCATTCGATCTGAGCAACATAAGCTAGCGCTTTTCTAGCATGTTTATTAAATTATGTACACACTATATGACGGCCAATTAAAAAAAATAAACAATTTAGGGGGGGGGGGGGGTAGGGGGTGGCATGACGATAGCAATTTACACTATGATGACTTTAAAGCAATGATAACATTTCTATATGGGCCAGTTAAGGAGGGATATGGTTAGAATGCAAGAAGCACTTCTATGCAACTGTGATACAATAAAATCAGATACTAATAAATCTAGATTCCATCACTTGATATCCAACTGTCAGATCACCTCAATCAAACTCTTGCGGACTCAGAGATTTTGTTTTTATAGGGCATTCGTTAATTACAGACAGGTGGAAGAAATGGGAGGGGGGGGGGGGGGGGGTCAAGGCAAGAGAAAGCTTTGAAAGAATTCCCTTATTTCCCTGATACAGAGTATACATTGATTCAGTATGAGAGCTGCTGGTGACTAATGACAGCACTGGTTTCACTGGGATTATTGTCCTCAGAACGTGGCGGAGCAGGGCTTCCTCTGCCATTTCCATCCACCCTCATCTCATTTGAATACATGTACGTACGTCTATACCTGGATTCGCTAGCTGATACAAAGTGAAACATTGTGTGTGTGCCCAATAGAACCGGCTATTGATAAACCATGTCTGGCGCCATCTGTTGGCAAATAATATTTAGTGTTTCTACCTTGCTAATCCCTCCCTCCCTACTTAATGCCCCCCTCTCTCTATCAGTCTATCTCCCCCTCTCTTTTGATTCCCATCCTCTTTCCCTCTTTCTCTACGAACCTGTTTTTCTCGCATGTGATTGATACAAGAGATTGAATGGAAAGATTTAATAAACTAATTATTTATTTGCAAACTGAATGAAAACTTGTGCACTTATTTCTGTGAATTGGATCATGATTCAATTTTGAAATATTCCAAATAGCACAAAAACATTGCCTCAAGTATTTGTCTGGAGCTTTTGATTAATACTGACAGCCTAAAAGTAAACAATGACACATAATAATAACACAAAATTCTCTTCAAAAGATGCTCCCATTAATTCCGATTGATCTGTTTTTACCAAAATCCATTCCATCCCTAACTACAAAGGACCCACTTCCGTGTGGAAATGGGACGTTTAGACAAAAATAAAACGCAGAGTAGCATCGCAGCATCGCAGCAGCTGTAGACACAGCATAAATTTCAACAGCTGGGACCAGGCTGGGCCTCATCATAAAGAATCTTTTCTTGTGTCTGAGTGTCTCTTTGGTAGCTAGTTGACCTTTTGTAAAAAGGGGGTTCGTTATCTCGAGACAATGTCCGAGAATTCTTGGCAATGAACTCAGACAGCGTTTGTTACTCATATTCATATTTTAAGAAAATTTCTTGATAGGATAAAAATAAATATAGATATAATTGCCCGACCCCCCCCTTCCATAATAAACTGTGTCAAATGGATACAATGGGCAACAATGGAGAATGTTTTTTATTAGATAGACTAGTAGGGATGAATATGTCATGTACTCATAGTCATTCCCAGTATTTTTTTCAAGGTGGGTGTTTTAGCTTCATTTAGTGGCGAAGTTGGGGTGTGTTTGTATATCTAATACAGTAAATGTTTTGCTAAAGGGGGTGTTTAACACCCCAAACACCCCCCTTCCCCCGTGGGTACGCCCATGCACGTACTTCATCATAATTTCCCCTTAAACAGGTCTTCTGCGCCATGAGTATCTTGAATTAAGTTGATTTCATTTCAGATGTCAAATCATTCTTGTTTCCTTGTATTTTTATGCAAGCCTGTCTGTAACTAACACAATTATTATGTAAAGGCCGCATGTTTTCCCATGCAGACATATCTTATTTAGTATTTTGTTATACTGCCAAAATGTGAAGATGTTTAATAAAGTAAATGAAAAAGTGACAGTTTCACCTTATTTCTATTTTTTTTAGATGGAAAGTATGTTCTTACATTTCATATTTCATCATGTTTTTATAAGGTTTTCTTTTATATATGGTTCTTTAATATGCATGGAGCAAAACACTGCTGGTGATTTAATGACTGGTCATAGCTGCTTAATTGCGGTCAATTTTCACCAATAACAAATGCATGAATGGGACTAGACAATGCAGTCAACAAGGAAATTTTCAATCATCAAAAAACCTCATCAAAGTTCTAAGACAAGATATTTTCCTACCCAGACATTTTGAGTGATTGGAAAAAAGAATACACTCTGCACTGCCCTGGCAAAAAAAAAGTTAGCAGACAATTTTGTTCACTTCAAGATATTTGGAGTGATTCGACAGTAAAGGATTTCAATCCACACTCTGCCAAATCATGGGCCGTCTGCCATTAAGCAAGGAATTAGTCCTAATACTCCATGATGAGCAGCCCAAGGTTAAATGGTCATTTAAAGGACCAGGGGGATGTTTCACAAAGATTTATTAAGTTCAAACTAAATTCTAAGTTATACTTTAAACCATGTAAGGCCATTTGTAGACTTGGAATATAATTGTTTTTATACCAAGAACATTAAATCTTCTTTCAAATGGAAATATACATACAGTAGCAACTATTGGCTTTCCATAATTTTGAGTCTTAATTTAATAGTTAAATACTTAAAATCATTGTGAAACACAACAGGCTGGGAGATGGGGGGCAAATAAGGCATAACCAATATTCATTGAGATGTGGGAGAGACATGATGCACAGTGGGGGGAGGCTCCCAAGAGGGGGCAGTCGGTGCCAAAAATGGAATTTGAATTGAATGTGTACTTCTTTTTGGGCCCACAGAAGGTGATGAGGGGGGCTGGAATTTCCACACCTGCCCCCCTTCTTACATACCATTAACAAGTAATGTATGTCTTTATATAGTTTGGTACCAAAGGAGGGGGTGGGGGTAAAAATTTCCACATATGGGCAAGTGCCACCCCCCTTTTTATCTACACCATAAGAAAATCATACAAATTTAGTTGTATGTATTCTCTATTCATTTGGGGCTAACCAGAAACAGAGAATGAGGCAAGCATTTCCTAATGGGGAAATTGCCCCCTCCCCCACTCTCCTCTGCCCCTCTTTATCAACACCACTTTAAAGGGACTTAGTAACATTGTCCAAATCCTCAAAATAAAATTGTAATTCTAGCGGGTCCCTCATACCTTGTTGTATTCGTATTAACAATAAAATCATGGGACAGGTTTCGGTTTTTCAAATTTCCCTTTCGTTACAAAGATATGTACGATCAAAGTATTCAGATAAGAAAAACTCCGGGCGAGTTTTTCATCCCTGTACAAAGTGAATGCAGTGAGTTAGTGAATATCACCCCATATCACTTTGCATTTTCGCTCATTACTTGGCCATGCAATGTCCATTTGACTTGAAATTTTCACACAATACCCTGTGGACATATGAGATAACAGCACTATACATTGCATCAACCATTCATCACTTTTTGCACATGCCAACAAAGTTACTAGATCCCTTTAAAGCTCTTCACTAACTTAAGACCTACTAGTAGATTGGCAAGGATGATGCCTGAGTCACTGGCATTTTGCAAATTCATCCTCTAAATCTCCCATCATTGACGCCGCTTTCACAAACATCAAATTGTGGTAATGAAAATAAAAGGAAATTAACAGGAACCGCATAAACATCCAGCAAAATTTTGGGGGAAGGAATACCTCAATCTATTTTGGGAGTATATCAGAAGTGAAAACATAAGTGGTCTCTCCCTAATTAGGTGGGCCTTCACAGATCATTTCTACCTGATGTAAAAATGTAAAGAATGTTCAGTCAAATTTTACCCAGTACCCTTAAATGTTACCTCATCATACCTCTATTGCAAATGACTTCAAGTCTTAAAATTACAGTGACCATTGTGCCGTGTCAGTTTCTATGTCCATGCGTGCATAACTTTGCTTAATTCAAACGGAGAGAAAATGAACAAAGAAGTAAGGTTTCGCTGCGGAAACCCAGTTTTCTTCATTTTCTTTGTTCATTTTCATTCATAACTTTGCTTGTCACACATTTGCCTCAATATGAAATTTCACTGCAAAAAAAAATGCTGTGATAATTTTTTTCCCATTTTTGTTTTTGTAATGATTTGTAAGCTGTGCAGTTTCAGTATCATTGTTTTCTGTTTTAACAAATCTAATTCAGAAATGAAAATCACGATTTCCCAGTAAAAAAGCAGGTAAACTGAAAGTGATTGAATCAGAAATTGAATTAAAGCAGCCAATATCAGTTTGGTAGTTGGACCAGGAAAGTATGAATGAGAGAAATTGGCTTTTAAAACATTGCGATCATGTAAACCATGATATAGGTCTGTTTTTTTCTCCTTTTCTTGACAGATGTCTCCATTAATTTATTATAGTTAATTACAAGTTGTTTGTACATACATGTACGTATGTAAATGCTTTATGATCTGTATTCTTCCCTGGCAACCGTTGACAGGAGAGATTGTGATCAGAATTTTCTTATTAATCTTTCAATTGTCTATATGTTACAATGTCTTTGCTCATGGCAAATGTTTGATGCACTTAATATAAAATTAAACCAATTATTTCATAGAATTAATAATTTAGAAGCCTGAGCAAAATAAGCATGATGTGAACAGAGATTGAATATGTAGCAAGAAAGATTCATATATTTGTAAATGAAATATTATATATTGGTTATTGATATATTTCCATGCATATGCTATAAACATGCTAGCATGCAGCTTTGTTTCTCTATACATGCATATTTTATTTTAACTTAATTTACTAATGCTTCGGGGAGTATAATTAGAATGAGCCACTGTTATATAAATAGCAACAAATAAAGAGTTATATGATATATCTATATCAGAAAAGCAAGCAGTATAACATACAACTTTTAAAAAAATACACAAATAATTAATATAATAATCAGCACCATAAAACCTTTATTGCTGAAATTAATTATCTTAATAGCATAGTTTGCCATCAAAATTAATATTTATTTTCTAAACAAACAAACTCATCATTTTTATCGACTGAAAAAAGACTGTCCCTCCCAATTCTAAAACACTATCTGGTAAAGCAATTTTTATCTAAAATAATTTCCCTTTGAGAGTAATAATGTAATGCAATAAAGTGCTCTACACAAATATGTATAAATGTATGAATGAAATAAACATAATGATGCAAATATCTCGTCCTCAAAATAATGTTTAATAATATTTAACAATGTAAACAAAAATGTTGGCAAGTAAATTTTCTGTTTGGGTAAGTAAAATGTGAAAATTCACGATTTGATCAGGCAAGTAGAAAATTAAGTTTGTGTGGCGGCTTGATTATTTTGATACATTTTGTACAACTTTACATTAAATTCCTTTATGCATCATTGCATTTCCTAAACTTGAATAACACCTCACCGAGGGATACACTTTAAATTATTCAAATTTATACCATTTTTTTACCATTTTCTATTATTTCTTTGGCAGTCCTAAATCCAAGACAAGTCCTTCATTTTGAGGGATGAGAATACAGTCAGACATCATTAAAAGTGTTAATTTTTAACAACAAATATGTAACATGCAAAGAGTTAATTCACTACAAATAATGCAAACATTCAAAGTGTTAAATCACTACAAATAATGCAAACATTCAAGTTGTTAGCTTATCACTAAAACAACACCGTTTCAAAGAAGTGCGATGTCTGAAAGATGATACTCACCAGTGATAATGTTCTCTACGGCAGCTGTATAATGAAAAACAGAGAGACGTAGGTGGAATGGGGTGAGGGGTACAGCGCAATTAAGTATGGATATATTGGTGGGAAGATTGGTGGGAAGGGGGGTGGGAAGGGGGGTGTAAAGCAGATTGGACATATTGGGTATAGGGTAGATAAACAAGTGGAGTTTGATGGTGGAGGGGTGTAAAACAGAATTTAGAATTGACATTTTACGTATAGGGTAAAGGAAAAAGTGGATTTGGGTGGTAGGGGCATAAATGGAGTTAAACATAATGGTGGGATAGTAGATTTATTAAGAGTCATACAAATATTGGGAGTAGATGCAAGGTAGATAGAAAAGACCCCATTTTAAAATTTTTATGAAGATATGTTAAGGTATTCATAAAAGATTTTGGTGCCAAAAATGGTCAATTATTGTATTTGGAGAATTTAATGAAAAGTAATAGAAAACGGTCGACAATCACCATTGGGAAAACAAATAGAAAACAGGTGGGAGAAACAGACAATACGACAGGAGGTAATGAAAAAATGATGCACAATACAGGTAGAATCACAGAAAAATTGTTGGTTGGAAACGAGATGGATACATAGTATGATAGTAATGATAACATTTAAATGATGTATGTACAAGAATTTGAGTAGAACAAGAGTTAAACATGCAATGAACAAAAATGAGGGGTTAATTTGGTTAAAATGGGCAGATAATGCATGGAAGTTGGGTATTAGGGCGTATTTCAAGAGAAAAATAATAAGGGGAGCGTACAACAAAAGGTTGATTGGAAAGGAGAGCAAAAGACAGCAAGAAATGGAGAGAAAAATACAAATATCTATTGAGTTACAGTACTTGATTCAAATGAATATGCTTTAAATGAAAGATTTTTACTAATATCTTTGACATTTACATCTTGTGTTCCATGATATGAAAGTGCACATATATATCCACAATAAATTAACTTAATAATTGGAATATATAATTACTTACTTATATAATTAATGACTATAACATTACCTGAGGCAATATATACATATAAACCATAATTGGGATAACATGTTGCACCATTTTATCCCCACTGAGTAAAATATAGAAAGCTCTTATAAAATACTGGTTTACAAAATACATGCATTGAAGCTATTTTTATCCCATCAGGTTAATTAATATCAATTATTTGTTTCATATAACATCAAACAAAAGAGAACCCCATACATGTGCATGATTATGCGATCAATGTTAAAAATTCAAGAATATACAGCAAATCTTTCGACAAAATGCAAATCTGTAAAACGGCAAACAAGCAAGTTTTTAATCAATATACACTCCTGAAAATATTCTTTCTTCAGTAACTATGAAAGAACAGCAATGGTAGTTAATAGAATCTTTAAAATACATGCAGGCTGTGTGCAGGCTAACATTCTTCCCTCCACCAATATAATAGATATAAGCAATTGTTGTTTTCCTATATTTTCCGAAGTATGTGATAATTTTGTTGGTGATCTTGTTTAAGTAATAAATCTTTCCTTTTCTTCTGAACATTTAATGATCCAAAATAAGAGGAAATGTCATACTAGAGATGAATTGCCTTGACAATAATAATAAACATACTTCATTCAATTCCTTTAAAATGCATTTAATGTTGTACTAATTAGAAGTGTCGAGATTTTCATGTTGAGGGGCTAAACTGTTGCAGATTCTCTTCCAGTTAAAGATACTACAGGGTTTGGGTGAATAATATATGTACTTTCAAAGCCATTTGTGTCTGAATGAGATTGAACAACAAATACAGCACAGCAGCTTTAAAATGTTACAATTTAATGTTCTACAGGTAGTTAGGTTAATGTTCCTTCAGTGGCCAAATGCCAAGGACATTAAAACCTGCTAGAAGCCTTAACATCTTTTGTTTCTCTTTGTCTGTAAGGGAAGGGGGGAGAGGCTAGAATGAAGTTTAGACACATAAAGACATTTGCTGCAATGAGTAAATGTACTACTGACTCATGTCAGGTTAAAGGGTTTTTCATTTCCAAACTCAGGCTATCATTAATTCAAGTTGAATATTATTTGCTAAATTTGTCACTGATCATGTCATGCTCCTTGTAACAAAAGGTAATACACGATTTTCCTTGATCAAAAATGTTTTATAATATAAGAAAGTACCCAATATATACCAAGTAGTCCTGAAAAAGACTTTTCTCAACCATAGTTCAATGCCTGATCAGATCTTACAATCCCAATATAAGTCTAAAGAAAAATGTGCTAGTTCATGGCAAGCCATAGTCAAGAACTCACACTTTCATGAAAGAAGACTATTAAAACTCATCTCCAATTCAATGCCACATCAAATGTACCTTACAGTTCCTAACTCAGACTAGAAAACTAAATGCTACTTCAAAGCATAGTTAAGACCTCACACTTTCATGAAAGAAGGCTATTAAAACTCATCTCTAGTTCAATCAGTAATCAACTACTTTCAGTCACAATACAAGGACATAAAGTGCTTGTTCAAACTCAAAGCATAGTCAAGACCTCACACTTTCATGAAAGTAACTCATCTCTAATTCCATGCCCCATCAAATACCTTACAGTCCCTCAATAGGACTATAACACTAAGTTCCAGTTCAATGCCTAGTTTGATAAAGACCTCACACTTATGGGCATGGAAGAAGACTATCCTAGCTCAGCCCTGGTTCAGTGCCTGGTGAGCGACCTGACTAATACCACTCTGACCAGTCACAACAGGAAATTACAAACAAGTGTTGCAGACATTTCACATCCAGGTCTGATATCATGCAAGATATGGAGCTTGAGATGAATTTTGATGGATAGGTTATGAGTAAGCGACACCCAATTCCTGGT
This sequence comes from Echinarachnius parma, assembly GCA_037951105.1. Lineage (NCBI taxonomy): Eukaryota > Metazoa > Echinodermata > Echinoidea > Clypeasteroida > Echinarachniidae > Echinarachnius > Echinarachnius parma. The sequence continues at coordinate 19,765 of JBAMJV010007995.1, read as the reverse complement.
TTGATGGCAAAAAGGGGCTTTCACCGCCATTATCATCATTATTATCACCATGATCTAGTCACTTTCATCATCATCATCATCATCATCATCATCATCATCATCATCATCATCATCATCATCATCATCATCATCATCATCATCATCATCATCATCATCATCATCATCATCATCATCATCATCATCATCATCATCATCATCATCATCATCATCATCATCATCATCATCATCATCATCATCATCATCATCATCATCATCATCATCATCATCATCATCATCATCATCATCATCATCATCATCATCATCATCATCATCATCATCATCATCATCATCATCATCATCATCATCATCATCATCATCATCATCATCATCATCCTCCTCATAGTTGCCCAAACCCTTATCCTCCTCCTCAACACTATCATAATTATATTCTATAAAGTCACTAAGAATATCACCTTCAACACCACTATAACATCTACATTTAATTTTAGAGTTATTGAGTTATTGACTCATGTCTGCAAGTTAATATTAACGGGAGGGATTGTGATATCATAGTTCCGGCACTTTCACTATGAAACTACTTTGAACAGAAGAGGATACAATCAAACATGAACATGATGACAGTAATCACACTGAAAACTGAAACAAACTCTTAGCTAATGTGAATCATCCAATGATGCCTTTGTCCAATACAGAACCAAATGCCAAGGCCCATATTTGGGAAACCCTGCTAGCTTAGTTCTATTCTTATTTTTCAAAGATAAGATAAAAGAACTAGCAGCCTTCTTAGTCTCAATCTAGGGTTGGCTGGGTAACCTTTGTTCCCCTAGTTGGCTAGTAAAAATAACATGATGCATATAAAATAATAGCCCTGTTATCAAAAATAGAACATACAACATCAAACTAAGCTTGCTAACACTTGTAACAGTGTTTGATAAATATCAGCCCAGAGCTACTAAACAAAGTAAAAGGACCTTTATATTGAAAGATGAATGTTTTTGCACATATGATGTTGATGTCAGTGGTAACCCCAAAAGTAGTCTATGGGATTTGGGGGGGGGGGGGGGGCAGCCTAAGAAAAGAGTAGAAAGAGGTGGAAAGAGGGGGCAGATAGGGAGAGAGAGGGAGAGAGATTATGAGACATTAAACGATTTTGAAAGAAAAAGGAAAAGGGGGAACAGAGAAGAGGGTAAGGGGCAAAGAGAGGGAGAGAGATGGGAAGATGGGGAAACAAGTCGAAATAAAGGAAAAAGAGTTGGAAGAGAGAAGAAGAGAAACCAGAAAAGAGGGGGGAATAAAAGGGAAGCAAGTGGCAAAGTAAGGGAGAGAGATATGAGAAGGGAATGAGGGCAATGAAGAGTACAGGGGGAAGAGGGGGGAGAGGGAAGAGGAAAAGCGAGGAGAGATGGGGAGATTTGCCTTGATGCAGGAAGATGTGTAATGGTGCTGTCCCTTGGACTTTCTTATTTGTTTTCCTTCTATCATCTACTCTTCTCATTCTAATCTCAACTCGCATCGCAGCTTGCTCATACCCTCCGGTTTCCTCCCTGAATTATGTTTCCATTGTTTCCAAGATTTGTGTTTGTCAAAGCCTGCTAAGATGTTGATTTGTTATCTGCTGACTAACTACTGTAATCATCCCATTACCTACCCAGTCATCTTTCCAGAGGATATGCATAAATCATACATGTTTCTTTGTTTTGTTTCAAAGGAGGGAGAGTACCCTAACAGTATCAAGATCACACCATGTCGGTCAGGGTAACATTTATGTCGGTCAGGCAGATTAACTGATAGGAGAAGTTAAAATTACCTTATTAAATTATCATGTTCTCTCAGGATACTGAGGGGAAGTTATGAGAAATAGGAAAATATCAAATATATGGGAATAACATGACTAATTAGTCCATTTTCGATCAAAATCCAAACAAACTAAGGAACTGACAACAAGCTATTGACAATGGGCATACTGCATTTACAAGTTGAGGACGAAGCTCAAATGATCTTGTGCTGGTCAGGTGTCATGGAAAAGGTACAAATATCCCCCCAAAGTTATAGTATTAGATTATGTTTCTGAGTGTCCAGACATTCTTTGTGTTACTGAACGATATGATGATCACTGAAAAAGAAACCTAGAATCAAAATTTCATACTCATTCTTGCTAAAGTTTCATGTGTTATATCCAGGCCCATATGGAGACTTTAAAAGAAGAGTCATGAGAAGAGAGGTGTGATGGTGATAAGGACCTGCTCCTGAGCAGAATCACCAGAAGAAGAAGATCCAGGTATGCATTTAGATGTTTCGGTGCTTTTTGTTTTCCTAATTTCACAGAGAGGAGAAGAAACTAGAAGCGATTCCATGTGACTGGGTTTTCCTTTTGACACAGGAAACAGGTCATCATTCATCTTTGACTGCGCGCTGGGCTGCTTGCTACCCCTTGTGGAAACAGGGCATCATTCATCTTTGACTGCGCGCTGGGCTGCTTGCTACCCCTTGTGGAAACAGGGCATCATTCATCTTTGACTGCGCGCTGGGCTGCTTGCTACCCCTTGTGGAAACAGGCCTACAATGTGACATGGAGGAATCACATGGCTCGTTTTTCATCCTTTTTTTTCATCTTTAAAATGATGACTCTTCTTTGACATAATGACAGATCAGTCAAAGCACTTATTTAAAATGAATTCTTTGTTCATTTGTTTCCCTACTTTTAGAAAGAAACATGGCAATGTTTGTAAAGTCAATTTAGTTGTTTCAGTTTGTTTTTCTATTATTTTCTTGTTTACGACCAGACAGGTGTAAGAATCATATAGAAATATGCTCTCTACTACCTCTACCCTTCTAATGACAAAGCAGTGAATGCACATAATGAATTCTAAATGTGTCTGTTTGTTTATTTATTTGGTTACCATTTATTAAAGAAAGAATATTGGGACTAAGCCAATGTAGCAGTTAATTTAGTTTGTTTGCATCTCTATATTTTTGTTTACCAGTAGACAGGTGTGAACATTTCATAAAATACGCTTCAAGCACTTTCAGTCAAGGCTACCACATCAGGTCATAATAAGATGTTCTTGAAGGACGCCCTCTGGAGATGGGGTCGTGACAAGTTCAGTGCCATCTACGGATGGGTCTGATGACAATGTCATCTTAAAGGGATCTAGTAACATCGGTCACAATTGACAAAACTTACTTAGAGCTCTTGCAGTTGTCACATATATTGTTTTAGTGGTATTACCAATACAATTTAAGCATGGCAGAAGTTTTTGGTTTTCTGAATTTCTCTTTCATTAACAAGATATAATATGACAGAAGTATTTGGATTTGACATTATCCACTGGATAATTTAAACTGTGTACAAAGTCAGTGCAAGCAATCAGTTTGCATTTGTGCTCGTTTGTTTGCTCAGATTATAGAAATACACAGTTTATCATCCCTACTTCAGTTTTTGCATGTCAACAAAGTTAATAGATGAATTTTAAAAAGTATATGAACTCTGGATTGTATCCATTTGGGGAATGGATCTACTTCTGCATCTTAATAAAAGTTCTTTCAAAATCAGTAGATCTTGTCTTCTTTTAAAATTGAACAGATTAATATATGAATACTGCATATTAACAATGAGAGATCAACATATTTATTTGACAATGCTCTGAAAATGATCTTGTCCATATTCTAAGCCGTTAATTTGTCAGTTGGGCTCTGGCCAAATCATAACAAAATGTTTTTCCCTTATTTCACAAAAAACATTTGCTTTTGTTGAAAAACAAAATTGCTGTTTGGTGTTGCTTTACATTAATTAAAGGAAGGATATCTCTCGATCCCAAAGGCTTTTGAAATGCTACCACTGAAAGTAATACATGACATAACAACAAATCTGCAAGACGATAAAAACAAAACAGGGAGGATTTCTTTTTGCCCAGAAAAGGATAAGTTATGATTCATGTTCTCTAATCTGTCTGGTCTGGAGACAAAGAGAGAGGAGGAATCAAGACTAAATCTAAGACTGAAACATGAAACATTGAAAATTGAAACATGAATTACAAACGATATCTGTTTCATCATCCCAGCAACTCGAATGTCTTTTGCCAGACAACATGACTTCATGTGAAGTGATCCGCACATGACATTTAAAAACCATATTTTGTTTTTCATTTTTTCTCAAAATCTTTGGTACGAGCCCTAAAATCTACCGAGTGAGGCTGCCTATTATTCTTAATCTATACAGCTAGGATTGTGGATATAACTGACAGCCCATCTTTTAAATTACTAAACTTGTACAGTATGTACATACTTTATAGTGCACACTCATAATTACAAATGAGTGATGGCTAACTGTTTCATACATTTGTAACATTAAATGACATCAGGAGCTTTTAAGATTAGAAATGACCATCTGTCTATAATCAATCACATGTTTAATATCAGATGGAGCATTATGGTTGAGGGTGTTGAGAATAGAAGAACACTTACACTCGGCTATACTTGCTACACTCTCCCACCACTCTCCTATTTAAATTATAAAAGAATGATCTACAAAAATGAATATGCAATTTCCTGGATCATCCTGCTCTTCTGTACATTCTACCCCCTCCCTCTGTACTCCTCTCCATCCTCCCTCCCCTCGTCATTTGAATATGCTGCTATTATATTTACTCGACCTCAACAGGAAAGCCCTATTATGGCCACAATTTGGGGATTATCTTCAAGCTTACCCCCTTGCCACTTCTCCCTCCCTTAACCAGTTCAGGACGGACTGATTTTGCTACAATATGTATTCTCCAAAGACCAAAGCCGGAATATATTTGGGACCAGTCCTGAACAGGTTAACCAATAACCCCTACCACTATCCCCTATTCTACCCCTCCCCTTTCCCCTTTCCCATCAGTTGCTACCACTGTTAAAAATGGGAAAGGACCAAGTACTCTTTCTAGTACAGTCATAATTTGAGGATTAACTTTGAAGCTTGTTCCCTCTTTCCCCTTCTCCATCCCTTTCCCTATCCCCCTCCCTGTCTTCCTTGCCACCACTGTTGGTAAACAACTGCAAAGGAAAAGCCCTAGTACTCTTGCCATTTTGCGGTTTAACTTGAAGGTTGACCCCTTCCCCAATAAATCTCCCCTCTCTCATTTTCTACCCCTTCCTCTACCCCCTATCCTCTTTAGTAAGTCATTCCAAAGAGAAAGCCCTAAGAATCAAGCCATAACTTGAGAATAAGCTTATTCCCCCTTCCCCCTCCCTGATTAACTTCAAACTTTCATCCCTTCCTCAGTTACTCCACCCCCCTTCACCTCTGCCTTCTTTTTGCCACTACAGGAACTGCAAATCCCTCCAAAGAGCCCTAGAAATCTAGCCATAATTTGTGGATTAATTTCAAGCTCACCCCCCCCCCCCTTTCCCCAGTAACCCCCATCACATTCCCCCTGTCTTTGCTGCCACAGTACGTTAATCACTCCAAAGAGACAGCCCTAGGACTCGGCCATAATTTGGGGATTAACGTCACATTTCCTGCCTCTCCCAAATGTTATAGCATGGAAGTAGGAGTTTCATGGTTATAGCGATACCCATAGCGATTCTCCATGCAAAGTTGAAAGGGGGTACCCCCCTTTTTGCACCTCTTACCCCCATCATTCTATGAAGTCAGCAGTAGCTCAGCTTTTGACCAATAGTCCTCAAACTAAGTTACAGATCAGCTTTTACACACAATTTTCTGTTTTTCTGCTTTCAATACCTAAGTTTTTGTTATGTTATTAGTTCTAAATGATACATCCTATTGATTGTTGCATTTTTTTAAATAAAAAGGTTTGCTACTGCAATTGTAATATTGTTGCTGATGAATATATTTGAAGAATAGAATTATTATCTTACAGCATAATTAGTTGGCAAGGACTTCTGTGGAAAAAAGTAAGGGGTGTCAACACAAATTGGTCACGTCCACATACACCGATACACTTTCCCCTTGAAATTTGACGCTCGTTTGATATTTGTTAATTACCTGTCTGGGCAGGGCAACGCAAATTGGACACGTCCAGCCTAAACAAGGACTTGACACTGTAAAAGATGAGGTAATCGCCTAACAATGCTAGACAAGTGTCTTCATACATGTCTTGAAGCTAAAAATAAACTTGACACTTGATCATATTTCCTTCTATTTATAAGACAGTCTTCTTCTTGTCACTCTAGAAGAATCTATAGCCGATGATGATGCATGGCCAGACGAGCTTGGTTTTCAAAAGCATTACACCATAACGAGGGGCCTCGGCTTTGACAAGGTGGGATAGTGTTATGAAAGGACTTCCATTATTTGGTTGACAGAGTGACTACTCACTTGGTATTATTCTCTGACCATTTACGTCAAGTCTGATTAAAATCAACATAAAGTGTTAGTCAAATGTATTGATCATATTTGTAATTGCTTAAATTCTTTCCCCACACATCAAACTTTCATTTTTCCTTTAATTTTTTTGGTGGTGGTACTTCCTTTTTCATATTTAAGTTTTGGTTGTTTTTTCTTTTGTTTTAGTACTTTGGAGTTAGTTGTTGTTTTATTCTTTATTAGTATTATTAGACTTGATTCATTATCCTCTATAGTTCTTTCACGCTCTATTCAGTTGACAATTTAATTGTCATACAATCCTTTTATTTTTAGTTGCAATTTGAAAGATGTTTTGTTTGTTCTGCTTTCAAATTCTTCCAACTTTCTTTTATATTCACTTCTTTGAGAGTTTAGTAATTAGTGTATCTTTGTTTGTTTTTTATGTTAATTCTTATTACTACATCTAGCTGTTTTCAATTTGATTTGCTTCTATTCCCTCTAAATTCACAATCTCCTCTAATTTCTAATTTTGAGTTTTGACATGAAACTAGTCCTAATGACATCCTTTTGATTTAGTTTCGAATTTTTTTCCAAAGTTTGTCACTGCAATTGTAATATTGTTGTTGTTCTTGCTACTAACCTTTGACTTGTTTCTGTCCCCTCTGCAGTTTGCCCATCGGCTCCGAGTTGCGACGTTTGTGCTTCTTGCGGGACTTGCGTTCCTTGCGGTCCCGCGTCAGGACCGGGTCTTGTGGAGATGAGGAGGACGAGGGCGCTCTATTCTCGTTGTCGTAATCCGGGTTAGCCACTCCTGGTAACCAAAGTAAAAAGGGAGAAGGGAGACAAAATTAATCCATGATAATTTACTGAATAACAAAACATACAATGGTATGAATTACACAATAAAGTAATATATGCAGATTAGCCTAGTGTACATATTTTCTTTAAATCAAAATTATATGTGTGAAGACAATTTAAACACCATAGCAAAGCTCAACTACATAAGGTTGAAATGTCACTGATGATATGCAAGGGTGAGGAATGGCCTGTCATGGGCTATTTATAATACATAAATACAAAATAAATACATGCTTATTCTAACAGTGTTTTGTAACTATATAATGTTTATGTAATGAAGTTAGTCCATATCAATTTTGAGTTTGTGGAATAAGTACTTGAAACAGATAGGTCAATGCATCCTGGGTGTGAGGTCACACCCCCAGACTTCCCCTCCGACTTCGAACGGGTGCAAAAAATAGACATCTCATATAGCCCTACAAAGTTTTAAAAACTGGAAATCTACTTTTGGAAAATGAAAAACAGATTTGATTCGCGACTGAGGAAATGGCAAAGCGACACTGTCAATTGGATAAAATACAAATTCCCTAAATTGTAGAGGGTGCAGGCATGCATAAATATGATACTAATAGAAAACAGAACATAACATATTTATTTTAGCTAACAAGAAGAAAATACATACCAAAATAATGAAGAACAGACCTAAGTATCCTCTCCAATACTCTTGTAAGAAGCTAAATGTACCAAGGCAGTGGCGAGAAATTTCTGTTCTTTTTGATACCTATACCTCAATACCTATACCTCATTAGAGGCATCACAGTCTATAAGCCACTACCCATACTTACTTAACCCAACAAGAACAAAGTCTGATACTCTTGAATACGTTATATGGGGCCTATAGGAAATTCATGTTGCAGGAACATTAATATGCCATTAATGGGTTAAGAACTGCAATTTGGAACCAGTCCAAATTAGGGCCGCAGGTAACGGACTCAAATTAGGTCTCCCCTCCGGGCCCGGGAAATCATTCATTTTGACGAGACTTCAACAGAAGCTTCTCGGAGGTAGGGGGCACTGGCAAGCTAATTAGGATGCGTGCATTTAGACGGGAATTCAACGTTTAAAGAGCTCTAATGAGGAGATGAGAGAGGTCTACGATGAAAAGTGGTTTCAAGTCAATTTAAAATTCTGTGCAACTTTGTTATTGGCTACAATTCTCATGCCAACGTGACTGCTTAGCCACCAATCAGAGCGACGCATTCTAGACATGGGAGTTGCAATTGGTCAATTACATTTCCAGAAAGTCACAATTCACCAGACTTAAATGAATTCTTAGTCAATCAATATACAGTATTCAAGTGATGAGAGTTGAAGTTTATTTATGGATTCAGTTTAAGCAAAACTTGACATGGTAGTAATCAAGAAGAGATATATAACCTACACACTCAAAAGGTCTCAATAAAAAAAATAATGTATTTTCAATAACAGATTCAAACTAAGGATGGAAATAAACCCTTTCAGGTTTGCTCCCTCTATGGCTATGTTCATCATTGATTGACTATATTCATGTGATATTCATGTTACATTATACAAAATTGATAACAAAAAATAGTCTTGGATAACTTCCCCTTTGCCTTACATGGCCACACCAGGGTCCAGAATGTAATTATTTTGTGTGGTGATCATCACAGAATACTACTACAGTACTTCCTTTTGACAGTTAATCGTTGTCGCAAACGGATCATAAAACAAGGACACGATCATTACGAATCTCGTCGGAAGGAAGAAACTGATAGAGGAAATACAACAGCTTCCCCGAGATCCTCATCTTGATAAGATTCTCAATTGCTTCCCACCAAATTCAAGGATGAACCCTTTGAGTGCCAGGGATTTTAATACTCTATGGAATTTGTGTGTATTGTAACTCACAAAAAAGGGAGCTTGGCATTCATAGAGTTAAACCTGTCTGAAAACATTCAGCTTCGATTACTCTGCTTTTTACATAGCATCTCATTTTAATTCAACCATGTGTTTTCCCTAAAAATGTTCACACTTTTTTTTTTTTAGTAATGGAAACAAATTATGATTAAATGAATCCATAATTTGTTATAAATCTTGCCAGGTTTTTTTGTCAACATGCCTACGACAATTTTCTTCTTGACTGTGATATGGATTTGTATTGCGTATGAAACTTAAAAATAGCCAAGCAATACAAAATGTCTCCCATGTGTTCCTTTTTATCTCTAAATAAAATCAATGAATCATGTCCCAATATTCAATAACCTTTTTAAAGTAGCCAACAGTTTTTATCAAAAAATTAAATGAACCTATACAATTTGATCAAAATATGCTCAAGGTTGAGTATGATACAAGTATATTTAGTAATGTTCACCAAGAGGCATTATAGGAATTTGGATATTTATTTTCTGATGAAGAATTTCTTCAGATATTTGGGTTTCAGTCAAATCTACATTTCTCTATTCTTTGGAAAAGTTCCAATGCTTTCTGGTCTTTATCAAAAGTCATGCATACAGAAATATCATCAGGATCTAGAATTACATTATTTCTTTCAAGTATGTCATAAAGTATGTAATACAAAATATACAATGTCCAATCCAGTGTCTTTTTAAAGGGGCGCAGTTCTTTGTTCAGCTATGTATGCTTGAACTGTTGCAAAGTCTTAATGACAAAATATATATGTACTTTTTATATACAAATAGCTGTACTGCAGAAAGTATGGCAAGCCGATCACGTTCAACACAATGAGTTGCATATGCAGAGAGTATGACAAGCCAATCACGCTCAACACAACTTCCCTCTGCCACCTGGCCAGATATCCTTTGATAAACCATGCAACATCACTCAGGAAAATTATTCTGGACAGCTTATGAGACATTTTCCCCTATTTTACCCCCTCTAACCAATAAAAAAACCTATCGCCATCTCTAAATATCTTTCATATTCTCGTCATCATTTCTTCTCAGTTTGTTTTGCCTATAATCCCCCCTGTAATCAATTTCAAACTTTCAATCTCTAAATCTCTCTCTAATTTTCACTTTTAATCTTTAAATCTTTCCTCCATTTCTCCTCTTGACATCTCTTCAGATTCTGTTTCATTCTTTCTTGCCTCTTATTTATTCCATTATGTTTTCCCTCTCACTCTCCTCTCCCTACATCCCTTCTCCTTCATATCTTCCTCGACTACTTTTCTTTCCTTGGTTGAAAGTCACGATTTCCTTGCTCCAACCACAACCATATTTATTATCTTGTTTGATCTCAGAAGTCTGTCTCCAGCTCACATAAGTACATTTACATTCATCACCTGCTGAATATTTAAAAAGCTGGTTTGAATATGAGCATATTTCCTTTCCTACCTTCCTTTTTTCGTTGGACTCATTTTCGTGCGTTCCCCACTGTTTCCAAATTTATTTTCAATTACAGAATACATTGTGTGATAATAATCTAAACCGAGCTTAGGGGACAAACTGAAACATTGCAACTTATTAACATTGCTAGTAGTTTCTTTATTGCTCGCAATGTGCTGACCGCAGTATCATTTCATTGCGGTCATGAGGGCTCTTTTTTATCTCTATTCATATCCAAAACATTATAACATGTATACTCCTACCACGTCCCCATTGTCATTCGAGATACATTCCCTTCTTAAAACACATTCTTTGTAAAAAGTTGCTATTGGTATGATAAAAAGGATCTAATGTACCTATTGATATTAAAGATTATTCTAGATTTTCAATTTTGACATAATATACATTTGAGTAAAGAGATAAACAAACAAATGAACAAAATAAATAGTTTGTGTTATTGCTGAGATAATTTTTTAATATTTTTTTTATTCATGAGTTATAATCTGCAGAAATCTATAGAAACAGTCTATTTTAGTGGGGTTCTCTGTTCTGGTACTCCAAACCATTCCATAGGGTTTTGCACAAGCATAATGAAGTCTGTTGATGCGTTATATCTCTAGTTATTATGGCCTGCTCTCGTGTTCATCCAAAGGACATCTTTAGCTTGATCTCAAGATCATAGAGATTTGTCAGGAGAGGAAGGATTAAAGGTAGTTCAGATTCGTCAAATGAGATGCGCGGCGCCATCTTGCATACGCGTTGCGCACGGTGCGTAATGCACGTTAGCTCAGTGTCATGCGGTGCGCGCAAACTAACCCAGTTCAAAATGGCGACCCGCTATGTAGCATCCCCACGCTTGATGCCCTTTAATATATAAAGCATCAACCTTCATCACACAACTTCTACCTAAACAGACAGGACAAAAGAAGCATGGTGTAGATGGATTGTTTTCCAGATACGTCTCAAAACAAGAAGTATAATATGGCTTTTTTCACTTTTTTTTCACTTTTTTCACTTTCAATCTCAAGATCATTAGGAGAGCAAGCAAACAGTATATGAACCTTGCATAGAGGATAAAGCAACCTGACAATACTTTGAAATTGGGACAGATAGGCTTAGTGTTAATGGATAGTGTCAACAAAAATATCAAGAACAAGTAGTAAAAATATAACCTTTCGCTTAATCTCAAAATCATCATGAAACAGAATATAAGTCTCGTTCATCTTAGTAAGGTGACAAAACTTTGAAGTGAATAGACAGGACAAGAAGATCGTTGTGTTAATGGATTGACTGTCCTGATAAATCACAGGAAAAAGAAGTAAAATGTGGAGTTTTTGCTTAATCTTACGATCATCTTAAGATCATGAGAGCAATGCAATGAAATATGAGCCTTGATCATCTCAGTAACATGACCAAACTTTGAACTGAACCCCTTCTCTGCGGAACCAGTTTGGCTTTGTACAAAGTTTATTTGTTTTAGAATCTCGAAGGGAACATATTAATAAAAAGGACAAGAAAGGCTTACTGGCTTTAGTGTTAATGGATTGACTGTCCAGATAACCACAAGAACTTTTGCTTAATCTCAAGATCACCAAAGAGCGAGGAAGTACAATAAGAGCCTTGACCAATGTGACAAAACGTTGACACTAGATGGACAGACAGATCTGACGAGATAGGCTTGGTGTTGACCGATTGCCCAACGAGACATTAACATAATTAGCATCAATATATGAAAATGACCATTGCGTTATGGCATACTTCTGATAGAGATGGTACTCTAAGGGTTTAGTTTGAAGTGAAACGGGTGTGGCTAGAGTGTTAAGTGTTATTGAAGGAAGTGTGCCTGATGAATCACCGTGTCTACTAGGAATGTCCATGGTTGTAAATGCAGGACAGCTAAGTGTGTGTGTTTTGGAAGGGGGCAACACTCAAGTTAACGTCAAATCCATCTGGAAGCTTTTAGTTTGAAGATTTTAGCAATTACTCCAAGGGCTTAAAGTGCATTAATTCTTGTTTTGAAGGGGAGAGGGGGAGGGGGGGGGGGGGGGGGGGTAACTCTTTATTTGTAAACCATTTGAATAGTTTGCAGAGAGACAATAATTCATGCAAGACTTAGCTCAAAATATGGGTTCAATATCATGGAAACTTGCATCTAACAGTTAAGAAAAGACTGCAAGGGCTTGATGTATTATTGAAGGAATTGGAAAAAAAAGTATCATTAAACAATTTTGGACTGAAATGTAATGATAAAGACTACAATGGATCTGAAAGATAGGTTTCAAAAATATTTTGCTGCGAATGGAAATATTACAAGTTGAATTGAGGGATAGGAACTGCTCTCTTCATCTACAAAAAAATAAAATGGGGAGAAAATATTTGTTTTTCTCTTTTTAGTGATTTTTGGAGCCACCTCTAAATGCATTGCTATAGTTGTTGCCCTGTAGGTTATACATTAACACATTGGAATGTGATCATTAAACTGTGTAGACACAGTCAACATTTTACCTATCAATATTTTCTACAAGTGATGATCTTCAATTCCATCCAAATCAGAGATTAAATCAAATCTGTGATTTTATCTGTATTTTGGAGATAACATCACTGCCTTGGTCCCTAATTCATAAACAATTTTCAATAAATTCTTAGAAGAGTCTTAACAAACTCTGCTCAAATTTGATCATTTGGTGTTGTGGATATAAAGGAAATCGTTACAGGTCAGTGGAGATGTTATCAGGATAAACTTGTCACTTTCCTCTATAAGAGATAAAATAAGTCGGGACTAAACGGGAGATTGAATACAATCTGTGATCTTTACAGTGATAATACACTCCTCCTGATTTTGACATTGATAAAGATAGCCAAGATTAAAATCTGTTTTCGAGTGGGAAGTTCTATCAGGTCACTATGGCTTAGGAGTGATGAAAATCGGTTCGGCCCCAACCAGGAGATTGGATACATTCTGAGATAGTACATCAATATTTTGCAGCATTAGTTCCTTGACTTTGGTGGGGATGTTGGTCTCGTAGTTCTCTAGAATTAGCCTCTTGATTCATGCATACATTCATTTCTTTTTGGGGGGTTATATTTCAGCCATTTCTAAAAAGGGTTTTCATTTTATTCTATGAAGTACTATAATAGTATGAGTGCTTCCTTGTGCCACGGATGAGTTCCTTAAATTTGGCAGGAATCATGCTTTCCTAACTGTAGCTCTATTGTATAAGTTGCTTGAATTAAATCATCATATCATTCCGATGTACCTTGTTGATATTTGAGCTTAAATATAAAACTGATTTTATTCTATGAAATAATAGCATAAGTGCTTACTTGTGCCAAGGATGAGTTTGAGGACTTTGGTTGGAATGTTGCTCTCATATTTCTCTAGGATCAGATCAACTTATTTTAATATCTTTTTAATTCATATTTCAGGTATTTTAAAAGGATTTAAGTTATGAATGCTATAAAATGAGTACTTACTTGTGTTCCTGGACTTTGGTCAGAATATTGCTCTCATAGTTCTCTAGAACCAGTCCCTTGATTTCATGCATCAATTTTTAAAAATTTGTTTCCTTATATTTTAGCATTTTCAAAAAGGAGTTTACTAAAAACTTAACGGATATAATCCAATGAGTACTTACTTGTGCCCAGGATAAGTTCCTTGACCTTGGTGGGAATGTTGCTCTCATAGTTCTCTAGAATCAGTCGCTTGATTTCATGCGTCCATGACTTCTTCTGGTCCTGAGATTTGGCCTAAAAACAAAATATCAAAACAAAAATAGTTGTTAAAAGGACATGAATAGGCTGAAACAAACTGGTGAGTTATAACAAATAAAATATTAAAGCAAACAAATAATTTAAAGAAGAAATTTGTTTTAGGACAAAATATCTATAATGAGAGATATTAATACCCAAATAAAATAAACTGGAAAAGTATTTTGAAATGATTTACGAAAGCCTGAATCATCCCTTTAACATAAAGTAGATTTTTAAAAATAAATCAGGATGGCCAAAAGTGCACGATGCAGAACATTCGTGTGTATTTTGGGGCTCTGCCAAAATGGAGCAATTCATGGTTTACCACATTTTCGTGAAATTGACAAATGATTTTACAGTATGTTATAAACTGAATTCATGGAAAGTTCAATTCTAAAAAAAAGGGGAGAAAACAACAAGAACATTGCAATTGAGTTTATACATGACCAAGCGCTGTAAAGAATAAAAGGGGAACCGTTTATAAATTATGATTAATTTGAGTAATTACACCATTTCTGATTTTTGAACATTTTGACATATATTTGTCAGTATATTCAAAATGGATAAAGAATCATAGACTCAAACTGTACAAAAGCAATCTCCTTGTTTCTTTGAGCAGTATATTCATTAAAGGAAATTACTTTCAATAGTTCATTATTAATGAACAAATACTCCATCTCTTTGGACAAAAAATAAAAGACTAATAACCAGCTGCTTTTGTAACAGGTTTGGAAATCACTAACAGTATAAACAATAGTAAAACAATGTAAACCAATTTTTTTGACATTCCTATAATAGCGCTCGATATGGTCCGGGGCCACAACAAATTTGCCTCAGGCCACCAAATTTCATTGATCCTAAATTCAACTAGCCCGAATGGGCAACCCAAAATAGCAGAAATTGTTAGGATTTTGTTTGTTTGGGGCCACCAAATTCAGGTTCTAGACCACCGGACTGTGAAAAATCTTGTTTTCACTAGCCCAACTGGGCCACAAGGCAAACAAGTTAATTTCTAGCCTTGCATAAAAGAGTTACTAAGTCTCATGCTAAGTTTTCATTGTCAACTGGATTAATACTCACAATAATGGTGTACTGAAGGTCTGAGTTATCAAATGGAATTACGTTGAAGCCCAGTGGCTCTTTGGGTATACTCTCAATCAACATCAGGTTGGAACACTGTAGGGAAGAACCATAAAAAAACAATGTTATAATTGTTCTGCTCCTGCAGGTCAATATTAGGGAATTGAAATGATACAAAATACATGGGTATAACACATAATATTCTATTTATACACAACATTTGCCATTCAACATACAGGAAATCAAAACAAATTATCACAATAATCATACCATATTGGCAAAGTTTCAATTTTGCACGTGAAAGTTCCCAAAAGTGAAACAATATGCAGCGTACGTAGACTCTAGTAATGTAGCCAAAAAAAAAAAAAGTAAAACTAAATCACAAGCTCGTTTGTTGAATTCATACTGAGTGTAGAATAATAACCAGAGGGAATGACATGTACTACTTTCTTTTTATTTGATTTTCCACCCTTTTTTTGTCCCTACTCTTGCAGCAATTATTCTTTCTCAAGTAATTTGTACGGTGTCAAAGGTGTGAACCTGATTGACATTTCTAGATCAAGGAGCATAATCTATAAAAAAATATTTTGTTGCTGTTTCTCCTTTTCAAATTTCAACATAAACAAACTGTCAAGGATGTTAGTTTTCTTTACAGTTTTCCTTACAGTATTTACTGAACTAGATTCAAATGAGATAATCTGTAAAGTAGATCAAGACCATAATTCATACAAATATTGCCATTTTTGTCTTTTTCTTAAAATGTCAACATAAACATAAACAAACAAGCCTCACGGATGTAACTTATTTTGCTTTACTTTACTCAAAATATACAAATAAAATGAGATAAGCTGTGACATCATATTAAAGTTGAACCTTCTCCAAGTTGTTTCACTATGTTTGTTTCAATGTTTGTGTTATTACTTGCCTATTAAAATACTTGATATTTGCATATACTGTATACACACATGTTGCCCTTCCAATAAAAAATAGGTGCTTACTATGCTATGGGTAATGATAAATAACCATCATATTTGTTAATAGGGTGGATTCAACATCGCTAGTAAATATTTAGACCAAAAAAAAGCATCCTTATTTTTCCTTCAAAAGCAAATAGGATCTATTGTCATTAAACCTTGAATTAAATGGCTTCTATTAAACAGCTTTATACAGCCGCAAATGTGTAACAATACTCATGTAGATCTTGCAAGAAACTTTGGGGAATGTTTTCTGTTGACTTATGTTAAGTCAAACGATCAACAAGCCAGTGAATGTGTCTTTGTATGGGAGCTGAAATGTACACAGAATCCAGACAATCCCTCAATCCCTCAGTAATCGACCGATGAGAAAGGGGTGCCTTCTGCTTATGTGTGTGTTGATGCACAGAGCTAGAGAACAAAACCATTCTTCATATTGTATTATGTTACTGTAAAAAACTTTTATAGTTTGTCAAAGACATTTGGAAAATTGTCCATGTTCCCTGGTATAATGATGAGACAATTTATATTCTGTTTTGACATTTGTTTCCATTTCATAAGAGAGTAGTTGTTTATTGTTTTTGTCTGTCATGTACCCCTTCAATAAAAACTAGATAATTGTAGTTGTGTCTAGTTTAGTGCTGTTGCTGTAAGTTTAACTAGTTTTATATTTTTCATTCCTTCGTTTAAAAATACATTATTTGTTATTGAATGATATATGTTCATCATTACACTTCAAATGAAAGCCAGATAAATCATAGCTCTGTCTGGATTTATGCCATTGTTCAACTTTGAGTACCAAGCTCTAGATAAAAATTCAATTTGTTACAGCCTATACAAAAAAGAAGCAGCAAAATAAAATAGTGGAAGCATTTAACCCATTCCCTACTAGATTTTACAAGCTCCAAGAGTGAATACAGGACCCACCAGGATACTGTAGACAATTCGTTTACTTGATGGAAATGAAAATATGTAGGAAGGACAGATTAATATGTTCCCTATAGTACTAGATGTTGCTACACCCATAGAGTTAATACAGGACCCACCAGGTTCCTGTAGACAATGGGTTAACATGTTCCCTAGAAGAATTTGCAATGGGGCAATCCCCATAGAGTAAATACAGGACCCACCAGGTTCCCAGGCTAACTAGCCTGTCCCTGTCTGCTTCTGATACCAAACTGGGGAAGCCATGTTTCATCCTTGACAATTGAACTACTTATATAATGTCTATATGAGGCCTTCAGGAAATTTATTATGTTGTACCGAGAATAGGGCAGAGCAGTCTTATTATTGAAAGACTCCCTTGGAAGGGCCTTGGACCACACATTTAATAGCAGGTCCATGATTAGACCAAATGGGCAGGACATTCTTTCCCCTTCCTCTTCCCCTGTCCCTCTGTCTGGAACAGGTAAACGGTCCATGACAAGACTATTTGGGGCATTGATTCCCCTTCCGTTCACCCTCCCTTTTCGTCTGTTACAGATTCATGTCAAAAGCAAACAAACATTTGTTTCTCTTCCTCTCCCCCTTCTCCCTATTACAGGTACATTACTAGAGCGAAAAGGGGACATTCTTTCTCCTTCCCTTCTCCCTCCTTTGTCTGGTACAGGTCAATGATAAGACCAAAAGGGACATTTGTTCCCTTTCTCTCCCCCTTCCACCCCTGTCTATAACAGGTCATTACTACTTATCATTGTCTAAGGAGATGGAAGAACTTAATTTTGGAACTGTATCTTGTATCTTGATCTAATAAAAGAGACACGAAGGAACAAACTAGACCAAAAGGAACATCCTTTTTCTTTCTTTCCCCAACCCCCTCTCGTCTGTTCCAGGTCAAAGACGAGACCAAAATGGACACTCTTTCCCCCTTCCCCTCTCCCTCCTTCTTCGTCTGTCACAGGTCCATGACAAGACCGAATTGGACATTCTTCTTCTTTCCGTTCCCCCTCCTTCCTCTTGTCTGTTGTTAATTAGGGAACAAAGGGAGCAATGAGCAGGTAAAATAGCCAGGTGATCATGCGCTTCCTCATAGACATCAGCGGTAACCGACTGCTTGAAACATCATGCTCTGTTCCCATATTTACACTTATCTATGTCTGGACACAAGAAAGGACCAATGAGTAGGTATAGTAGCGACCTGATCAGAAGCTTCCTCAGTAATTGATTGCTTGTAAGCACCAACTTATCAAGTACTTTTTCCTACAACCCACCCTCTCCTTACAATAACTACATGTATACCGGCGCTGTAGCTCTTATTAGAGCTACTAGCTCAAGAAAAAATTCCAACAGTCCTTTCCAGGACTACCCACAGTCCTTTTTAGGACTATCCTAGAAAGAACACCAACAGTCCTTCTCAGACTCTCCAATCCTCCCTTCTTACATGGTGCACCGCAAACCAACAAATTAAGTACTTTTCAGTTTCATAATTTTGGCCTAGCCCCTTACCTTGATCTGCGTTTTAATACTGATGAGGTTGGTGTTCTCGTGCTTCTTGCCAATGAGCAGCGCCTTCTCAAACAGATAGATGAACCGGTCACCCCTGGTGCCCTGCATCCGCATCATACCCTGTAACCATGCCAACCAAATACACACATGTCAGTAGGCATCGCAGCACTCCCTAATAGAGCACTTGTTTCTTGGTTAAAGCGATAGGAAAATTATTGGATGTGTCATAAACTCAAGAAATCACCATACATGTATATAACTCTATATCTGGAATATGATTGAAAAAGTGCAAAGAAAATGGGATTCCAACAGGATTCCAACGTTGGTGCCAAAATTATGAAAAAAACTGCCCAAAATATGATTCCTATTTATATTTTGAAATCTCAATAATATGATGTATTAAAGTGCATACAACATAAAGTGCAACTAAAAGAAACGGTGACTGTACTAAGTATTACAGTCTCCTAGACATCCATAATCACACACAAATTAAATCAAGAACTCTGAAGTTGGATGCAGGAAATGTTTGTGCAATGAAAATAAGTACAGTACATACAAAATGAGCAGAATGAGTTGCCTTTAAGGTGACTTTTAATACATTTAGTTAAAGACCTTTTACCCTATCAGATTCATGGCCTGAATATCATGGTTTGCTAATTACCAGGCTGCCTCATAGCAGTAGCACTAGCCTTGACTGTACTATTTCTGTGATCCCACTGTAAGGAAATAGCTAGAGACACGTCTCTGGGTAGAATTTTTGGTTAGAAGGCTCAAGGTCTGCCCTAAATGAAACCCATCTTATTTTCCTTCAAACTGTCAATTGAAACTTTCAAAAGAGCACATTAAGAGTTGTATTTCAAAAAATATTGTTATGACATTCACTTTAATTTTTGATGACATATATGACTTGTTGAATGACATATAACAAGTTGAACACAGTCCCCCACCCATTCATCCGATACCGCACTTCTTGTCCAATGATTGGGCAATCATGAAGTATATTTCATTCAAATTATATGTTATTTAGTAACTGAAAAAGATAGAAG